>VSDK01027557.1:272265-319507 GCA_009767595.1 Symbiodinium kawagutii
GCGGTTGCCTGGTGCCTATTTGATGACTATTTGATGCCTATTTCATGCCTATTGATCACATGACTTTCTTTCGGATTAGCTGCTTGAGCTCCAGTGCTCAGTGCTGTATAATTGTCAGCTTTGGGGTGCATTCGTGCATTTCGTTTCGCACAGCACGGGCCAAAGGCAAGAGCCTGGATGCCCTGTAGATGGTATGCAGGTAGCCTTCGGCAGCGTTTGTTTGACTGATTTTGACTGTATGCGAGTTCAATCTTGTTTATTTTGTGCTTCAGTTCCATTTGCTGCAATCAACTAGTATACAGTAAACTCTGCCCTTTCCTGTTAAAAAAGTGAAGGCGGAAGATGGTACCTATTCAGCGGGTGGAGGCATCCGCTTGGGGTAGAGACCTTACAAGCGCAGTCAGATAAGTCCAGACATATTTGATGAGGTTGCCAAGCGTTCTTTGATGACTTGCCATGCAGCAAGGTATGTCCTGCTGAAGAATCAAAAAGACCTCAATGCACCAGTCGTCCTTCACTTTCACGGTATTGGTGCGGAGCTTATTCACGAGATACTTCTCAACAAGAGATGCGATGAAAGCTTCTTTTACGTGAGCCAATCCAGGAGAGACAGCAGCAGACTATTTGCAACCACAGCTGGCAGAAAAGTATAGGGACCGTTCCTCAGTTGCCAGAGCCTGGATGTGAAAGCAGATGGCTTCGACTCTTTCTCCATTGCTACACAGTGGATGACAGGACCTCCCAGTTCACCTTTTCGTGGCGGACTACAGAGGATATGGTGAGCTTCAAAGTGATTGATTGGACCGAAAGCTTGTCCTCACTGTGTATACAGGTTGATCATGGTTGACATTTGATCGAATCTAAGCTCATGGTAGGCGTGTTTGGCAGGTTGGTCAGGAGGAGAACCATCTTTGGCAACCTTCCTAAAAGACGTTTGGCTCTCAGATTGAATGTAACCAGGATTTTGGCTGGGAGGCAGAGAGCAAAGTGGGCTACGATTTGAGACTTCCCAACATGACATGTCTTTGGGCTTCCATGTGCAAGGCAGAACCTTTGGCAGAAAAACTGCACCAGCCTCAGCTCATCAAGTTTAATGAATGGCGGAATCTCCTGACAATCACACAGTCCTGCTGAGCTGCTCAAATCTTCTTCCAAGTCCAAGTTTTTTTGGGTTAGATGTGGGTCATTGTGAGAGTTTGTATCAGAAACCTGGTTGAGGAAAGGTTAAAGGCTTTTTGATGGTACATTGTAAGCGCATAGTATATCAATATCTGAATGCATCTGATATTTCACAGTGTGCCCAACTGCCCACCCCCTCTAAGGCCAGAACTCTTTGTACAGCACGGCCTCTCTTGGCCATATCCTGGCCAGAATCCTAGCAAAATGCAGACATTCTTATCTCCAATATCATAGTTTATGAAGCAGGAAATTCTTATCAAATGCTTTCTTGATGTTTGGTGTCTTATATTAAACTGTATTTTCGAACATGTGTTCTGCTTTTCGATGTTTGCAGGTGGTCTCATCCTATCTGGGAGATCCATTGGTGCACAGGCAACATCTCTGGTGGATCTTGTCCCAGCTCTCAAAATCACAGGAGTTCCATGGAAGAAACACCAAGGTTACACCGGAAATGCGTGGGGATGCCGCAGTATCCGTCGTAGGAGTGTGAGTTGGACTGCGCGGACAGGTGGCTGTGCACTTGGCGGTCCTGTTCCCAACACTATTCAGGCGATCAGCAGCTGTCGAGTTCAGATGATAATGATGAGACAATCCAAAGAGAATCCAATTGATTTATTCAACTTTATGTGAATTCTTGAGTTTTTTGCTTCTATACGTTCTAAATGCGTTTTGAATTGGCAGGGCATTGGTCCTAGACGCAGACTTAGCTCTGAGGAAGCAAAGTCCAAAGAGGCTGGGAACGTCCCAGCATGTCGCAGCTGAGGATTCTGCTGTTGCGACCTCCGCAACTGGAGACCGTTTGTGACTCAGACATTTTTGAAATGCAAAACACATTTACTCACGTTACCCACTCTTTGCATTTCTTTGCCCAAAAAGAAGGTAGGCAACTGACAGATTCACAGGTTTGGGCGAAGCAAGACTGGCAGTATTGAAGCAGTGGCGTAAGGACTGCATTTTTTGATGTGCTTGGCAGAGAGTGCTGGGTTGGCCGAATCTTTTGCAGGAGCTTGAAAATGCTAACCTGGAGGCCAATTTTTAGAGCCATGGATACATCACACACACTTTGCTGGCTTGACAAGTATGAGTTTTGTCTTGGCTCTATTCGTTGAGATATGTTGGAGATCTTTGAAAGCCATCATGCTGGAAAGCCAGCATCCAACCTCAACGAATTGTGAGAAAAGACTGAGAAAGAAGTCAACGGATGTCAACGGAAGGTTCTGCAACCGTTGGATGCAGAGCTGTGGAGACTGGGGACACTTGACAAGATGCGTCGATGCCTCAAGTGTCTTGCCCTAGATGCCATCAGCCTTCTTTGGAGAGAACATTTGCGTGAGGTCTTTGGTAGGCCCAGTTTTTTTCAAGATGAACATGTCTCCTTTTTAGCCTAATACGGGTATTCTCCAAGAACACGCTTTTGAGATAAATCTGTTCCGTGGAAGCTGGGGTTGTGGTTGCGTGTCCAAAATCTTTAGGGTAAGCCTTACGTGAGCCCAAAATGCCCGCGCGCATTTATCCGGGAAGTACTCAGACTGTTTGGACATGGCTCAGGTGCTTTCAATGGTCAGTTGCTCCTGCTTCACGGTCTGGCTGATGATTTAGTGCCTCCGAATTCCAAACTTCCGAAGGGTTGGAAGTAGGAGCGCTGCTGCCTTGAACGAGAACTTGGGCAGGTACCCTATGAAGGCAGCGAAAGTCTTCACGCAGCCACGCCATCGAAACAGAAGGAACTCGTGCTGATAAAGGACAGCTTCTTTTGCAGCGCAATGTCATAAACAGATGCCATTGATCAGCCATAAGCTTTTCTTGTCCATCAGGACGCAAGCCATAACAATATCGGGCATCACTCAGAGTACTGGCACGCTTTGCGAAGATTTGCCTTGAAGGTATGCCGCCTGCAGCCCTGCAGCCTTTCTGAAAGTTGTGTTTGGATTCCTCTGAAACTTTTGATGGACAAATTTGGCTACGCATGGAGGTTCAGCTTGACAGTACTCTGCCCTCGGTTGGTCCAGCTACGCTCTCAAATGGCTTATACTCGCTCAACGGTTACGAGTAGTTGTTATTTCTTTTGTTTTCTTTTTTGTGACTTGTTGTCATGTTCATTTCTTTCTATTTTGACTTGGACATCTTTGAACCTTGTGATGGTGTCGTTCGCAGTTCGTAGAGATGCTTCCACTGGACCAGGTGCTGGAACACCTTTGTGCAGTTTGCGCGCAGAAAGCTGTATCCAAATGTGGTGCGGACACCAAGGCAACCAGGACGGGAAGAAAAAGGATACTCATCAGGAAGCTAGAATTATTCAATACCTATAATGAACAATTTATGAGCACTCAGAAGATGAAATACTCAATTCATTTCAAAATGAAGCTTAACATATGAACTGCGTAGCTACTCAACTGGTTGCCTACCAGAGATAGTGCGTCGCGCTGCCAAGGTCGTTGTCAAAAAGTCTGGTACTGCTCAAGATCACACCAGGCGGCTGCCTAGGAGATGTGCACCTTAGGATTGCATGAATCGTATGTGTCCTTTCATTGTTCACTAACCTGCTGGGATTTAGATGAGAGAAACACTGGTTTCAGGTTCGCTATCAATGTTTCTCTTTGTAGTCTTCTCTGTACTCAGCTTTTGTCCCCGTTTCAGCGATCCGATGATGTCGAGACAATGCTGTGACCAGGCAGAACATTGGAAGACCCACAAGGGATCTTGCAGTGGTCAGGATCACAGAAATGGTTCCTTTGCAATCACAGATGCAAGAGTAACACGGGCCCACTGTCTTGCATCAGAGTCGAACAACGCTCAGGCACGTCAGAACCGAAGGCCAGAAAATCCATGCAATAGGGTTCAGACTTTTCAACTTTGCAGGGTGTTGTTGAATGGAAAGCCATGCAAGATGATGAATGTATGTGACAAGTTTGTGGTATCAGTGTTTGCAAACGCAAAATAATGATCCTTTTGAAGAAACAGGTTGTCAAAGAGGCAGATGCATCACTGGTCACTCTGGTGCAACCCTCAATTGCAATTGTTTGCACATCTGAGCAAGCGAGGAGCACATGCATATGATGCTATGCAGCATTCTGCAGTGAGAGATGTGAATGCGGAGTCGTTTTGAGTCGTGTGCAATGCTTGAGAGCATGGAAGAGTTCCACCGTCCACCCTTGATTTTTGTCATTTTTTGGCTCGAAGCAAAATCAGCGTTTGGGGAGAGCAAGCTTGGCCCGATCCTCGGAACATGCTCAGTCCCTGTTGCGAAGAATGATTTGTTTGGTTTCAAAACGTTTCAAATATTTTTAATCAAGCAAGTCTAGGAAGAACATTCTTTGTTTGTCGCGTGAGTGCGTCATTGGGTGTTTGTGTTTGTGTGTCGAAGCGACTCTAACAGATGGATCTGACATCACCAAGGTTTGCGTGATGAGAGGCCATCTTTTTCAATGGCTTGCCGATCCCTCAGAACATTCCGCAGTCTTTCTGTCCAAACTTGAAGCGAGTCTTATTGATGCATGTGAGATCATTCGAGGCTCCTTTGCTCTTCATTTCAGGGCTTGTCTCAACACGTGCTGATATGGAGTGCCCCTCTCAAGCTGTGGATGCTGTGGTGTGTCTTCAGTTGGGAAGGGATAGGAAGGGTATGGACAAATAAGGATCTTTCTGGGGCAGGGGCAACTTGTGGGGGGAGAGATGTGGAGTCTCAGGTGTGCTGGAGGTCCTGAAGCTGTCTGCAAGTGTTTACTTGGCAACAGCCTCAGTCGATCCGTCGGCTCGCTTTGCAAAGTCTTAAACTTGAAATCTGGCAGGTTGCGACGTGTTTGGAGGCCGCCCTGGTGAAAGTGATATGGGAAGGATACAAAGAAATCATGAGTTTTTCGATACAGACTAAAAATGAATAATCCGCGTTGATGATTGAAACGGACATATTGTATATGTATGCAAAAGCACACACACACCAGAGCTTCTAATTTGTATACATGTATACGATTGTATGCATGCATGATATTCCATGATGATTATAAGGATACTACATCAGCATGATGTCTGTACAGATGATATGACCGTGCATGCACTGTACTTTACAAAAGTTAGATGTTTCCCGTTTTGAGCATCGGATGAAACATGTTCGCTGCAAACCCCAGGTTTGCCCACCCTTGACTGAGAACATTTCCCAACGCTCAAATTTCTGCGCAGGGCCATTGTTTTTATGCTTCTGACTTATCAAACCCTAAACCTGTCAACCCTAAAACCATAAAACCCAAATCTAAAACCCTAAAACCAAAACCCTAAAACCCTAAAGCCAAAACCCTAAAACCCTAAACCATAAATCACTGCGTATTGCCAGTGTTTTTGCAACTTCTCCGAGCCATCTTGACCTTGCACAACATCATCCATTGCAGTGCCGCGTTAGGGGGTTGGGCGAACGTGGGGTTTGGAGGGAACATGTTGCACTCACCAGGAAGAATTGATTTATGTCACCCACTCATAGAATGTCATTGTTGTTTGTCCTCTCTCTGTCTCTCTTTTGCCAAGTGTACTCACTGCGTTTTGTAACCTCAGAAACTTGCAACTTGCAACTCCCTGCACCATCTCAGTGCTTAGGTCTGGAAAATAATTTGCAGGAGGTCACCAGAGAGTGGGACTAGGATGCAATATTCAAGAAAGTCCACATTTCAGTAAGTTTCAAAACTCACTTTCTGAACCCAGGAATCAAAGATCCTGGATCCAGAGGAGTATTCAAAATGCCTTTAACCAGTTGTAATCTTGAGTCTAGAGCCCAAGTTACAAGGACTATTGAGGGATTTTTCAGATTTGGAATTTGGTTTGAAAAGGTTTGGACACGCAGACTCTCATTCCTGAATTTAAGAAGTTGTTCTCGAAGCTAGATCTTGGAACAATTGGATTCTATATTTGTTCTTAAATCTGGAATCCTTTTGCAGAAGTAATAGATATGTGAAGGAACCGTTTCTTTATCACTGGATATCACAGGAATATCCTACATTCTTGGAACACGAGTTTTGCCCTCTTCCAAGAGCCAGGGGTCCACTAGGCTGGAGTTTGTACTGTGGACGAAGTGCAAGCGCGGCCAAAAGAAGGGAGTCGAAATGGTCGTTTGGTCTTTTCGTGCTCTCGAAACATTTGTGTGACATCAAGCGAAGGGGTTCGATCGGGGACATCTTGGATGGGAGGGTAGGGGAGGTTTTGATAGAAAGGGTTGACTTGGTTCTTCCTGTAAGATGTGAGTACGATGGAGTCGGAGAAGGAAGAAGGGGGATGTAGGGATTCGGGATTAGTTTTGGTTTGGTTGTTGCTGTGAGATCTTGGCGTTTGCAAGCTCGCTCTCCGCACCTTTCAATACTCCTTTCCCAGGGAATCCGGGCCCCATTCTGCTGCATTTGATGCAGAACAATTTACTCGATGGTACTCGTTCATTGTAGATGCTTTGAGGAGTCCTTTCTTTCTTTCTTTCTTTCTTTCTTTCTTGGTGAATCCTGTACCTTTCTACATATGTACTTGTAGCATCTTGTAGCGGTAGATTTCTGGGCGGATTGCTCTAAACGTTGTAGCGAAAAGTTTCATACTGAGCTCTGTAGTGTGGCATATTTCAAGTATTCATGCTACTACCTGTTCTCCAAACATGTACTGGTACTGAAGTATACTGCAGTGGTCAAACCATACTGCGCCCGTTTTGAATGTATTCTGATGTATTTTGTTTTGCAACGCGCACCTTGAAGGACTTCCACACTCTACATTAGATGTCCATTTTTTGAAGGAATTGGGTAATAATAATCTTTAAGAACCCCGATGTTGTTTTAACAAGAAACGTTAACTTTTCTGAGGAATTCGGCACTGTTCTGAAACTATTCTCGTATGCTTGGCAGAATGACTGCATGAAAGAATGGGTAAGAGTTCGAAAGTATATTAGCTATATTATATTGCTGAAAGAACAGGCACTTTCTGCGGAGGATATTGCATGATTTGTGTCCAATTGTGTACTCTATACAAAAAGAACGCTGTAACTCTTGAGCAGAGCTGCACTCTTTTCGATGGCATACTGCAACTTTGTCATTGTTTGCAGTTATGGCAAAAAGGATGCGACTTGTATTCTTTGTGTGTCTCTTGGGGGCCTTCATAGAAACGTAGAATTTCATTACACACCCCGACATACAGATGCAAGTTACCCATGTGTGTATACACATATTGTACGTAGAAAAAACTCTATAATACTTAGTTTAAAGAATATGCATACAATCAGCCTAAGTGGTCAGATTACTTCCGGCCATATTCAAGAGAACTAGCCAGCAACACATAGGACATCAGTAAGAAAAAGGATGCAGTAGCGAAAGATTTTGAGGATCACAGGTTTTCTTTAGTGTGTGCTCAACAAGCTCGGTAAACACACACAGACATGCATACTTCGGGCCTTTAACCTGATAAGTAAGGAGTTGCTTGCAACAATTCTGTGACGCTGCGGCAGGCAGTGGAACCCAATGTCTAAAGACGGACAATCACCTCGTTCTCGTTGATCAAGCAGTTAGGGTGCGCTCGCCAGCATTGTAAGCCCTGGTTGCTTCAGTCTTTGTTGGCGTTGTGCTGAGGAGGCAATGAAAGAGGACGGTTCCAACTGCGATGGAATGAAGTGTGTAGTCGCTTGTGCGAAAAAGCTCGGCTGCCAGAGGCTCAGATTATGTTGCCAAGGTCTGTACGTAGCGGCGTCATGATGCAACTGGCCTCACTTTTGGGATATGTAACTTTTGATGTTTTGCACAATGCACCATATATCAAGCAATATCACTACACATATCTCATCATATCTACACATATACCCATTGTATTGTACATTATTGACAACATAGAATTATTATCAATTATGGAATGATTTGCATTCTTTTTGCCAATTATTTATCTATTTATTTCTGATATTTTTGCTGCATGTGTTTGGTCACGGATCCTTGAGGCTTGGATCCGAATGTAGAATCTCGATGCCTCACAGTCAGACACGCAAATGAGCAGCCTGAGCCTAAGGCGTCCCAGACGCAAGCAATGATACATTATTCAGAGATGTTTGATATGCGTATCTATACATTTAGTATACATGTATACATATATATATGTATATCATACTTATCTACATTAGTGAGCTTGTTGTCCAGACGAGTTTTATCGACCACATAAAGCGATAGCCACAAAGCCAAAGCCACAGCCCATGTACTGCCCCAGATCAAGGTGCGATGTGAAATGCAACCATGCTTGGCGAAAAGCTGCTCCAACGTTTGCTTGGCTGGCTGCGGACCCAGCACCGACAGACGCAAAGAAATTAAGACATTGAAGCAACCCGTGAGGCAACCCTTGAGGGCCCAGTTGAGGGTTGAGAAATTTGGGACCCACGAAACCATTGTGTGAAGCAATCCTTGGCCAAGTGTCTCCCTTGGACCTTGATGCCATGAGTTGAGGTCCCACTGCTCGTCTTCCCACTGATGTGAGTTGAGGGGGCAATGTTATCACTTAGACCGAGTGCAGTGCAACATGGCACGCCTCAAGCAGTTTCACGGAATTCAAGGAGCCCCTTCAAGTGAAGGTGCTTGTTCTTCTGGTGTTTTGTCAGCCGGAAGCCGTCCTAAGCAGTCTATGTCATGAGCACCACAAAAAAGTGGAAGATGCAAAAGGACATGAAGGCACAGATTGTCAGTGTTTCAGCACGTAGAATCGCGACAATTTTTGTTCAGTTTGCAGTTTTCTCTCAAACTGGTACACCATCTAGCTTTGATTCCAAGAGAAATATCCGGGTGGAGGTTCTGACACTGCACCTTTGGATGCAAAGTTGGTCCAAAAAGGTCAAATCAGACGTTTGATGCAGCTGTGGCGGGTTGAGAGATTTCAAGTGTCTAGGATTTGTTTTGATTGTGAAACAGAGACTGACTGTAAATCGGTTGACGCTGAAAAATTGTAAATGCATAGAGAAGACCTTAGAAGAACCAGGTTCCTGCAGAGATTTCCAGCTCTTCCGCTTCGACCGAAAGCGTCGCGTCCTTGACACGCACTTTGGCGACGGTCTTGATGCAGGAGTCGAGATGGCCTGGGGTACTGCAATCCATGCCATGGCCAGGTTTTGCACAGCTGGGCGATTGAATGCTATTGGATGATGAAATTGAAAAACATGGGAAAGCATTTGGATTGTGCATGATGCTTCTATCAACTCTGCAACGAAAGACACAGCAAGTCTCACATGCCAAACGAATCAAATCTGGAAGAGTCTGCAGCCATGCGAATAAAGCACTCAACGATAGACGATCCTGTGGAGGGGCATCCCAATAAGCAGTCTCTAGTGTCGGTGCAACATGACGCGTTCCATCCCTTTGCCAAATCAGGAGCACGTGGCTGGTTGTTACATCAGCTGGCATGCAGACAGCGCAGATCTTGCCAGAGAGGTGAGTTGACAGATATCGGCGGCGTCAACCTGTTCCCAGATGGGGACATCTGGGATTCCTTTGTTTTTTGTGGGGATCCGGGCAGCCCACACAAGTATCTCAAAGTCATTTTCATCAAATCCGGTGTCTTACTCAGAATCTTCAGATACAATCTTTACCTTCGAGTGTTTCTGGCGCTCACTTAGTTTGCGCTTCCTCAACGAATGAGACGTGGCAGGCTTTCACCCAGGATGACAAGGGAACAAATTCAATGGTGATGGATGCCCGCTGTTCCAATAATGTATCCACACAACTTTCCCTTGTTTTCTCAGCAGACGAGGGAGTATTCTCAAGACCCCAAGTTAGAGCATTTGGCTTCAGTGATCTGCTGTGGTCACTGTTTGGGCAAGCAGTGAGGTATATCGACTTTGTATACATATATATATATCAGGATATCTTTTATGGACACTTTTATGTGTTTCTATATCAACATACACACATGTGCATACATCGTTAAGATTGAGGATGGACGACAAAGAAAACAAAAACGTAATGCAGTGCTAGAAGGTGAACGACTGATGAGTTTTTTGACTTGTAGAAGGATCATGATGGACACAAACCTTACCAGAAGTGCGGACCATTTAGAATTCTCGGTGCAGTGCCCTTTGTGAGGTAGAATCGCAGCTCACTCAAACACGAGGAAAAACCTCAAAAACTGTCAGTTCCTGAGTGATGGATGCATGAAGTACAGAGTGCAAAGAGTGCATGTACTTTTGACATCTTTTGACATTTTTGGACACAGTACTCCACTTTGCAGGTGATGTGGTTGGAGTCCAGAGTGAAGAAGTCAGACTTTGAGCATTTGAAGGAGCGCTGCAAACGGAGCCAAGACAAGATCATTTGCAAAAAATAGGAAAGACATAGAATTAGGTAGAACATTGATTTTAGATGAATTTAGTATTAAAAGGAACATTGATAGATTTAGATGGCTTTCATTTTAGATCAAATTAGCGCTCTTGTGAGCCAGGCAGCAGCGGCGCTGGCTGGTGCATCGCAGGCGGCCAGTCCTGCGGAGTCCTGCATTTGTTTGTTGAAGTTCTGAGTTTGACATGCGAGGCTTCCTGCATTTGGGTGTCCGTGGTCCGTCCGGGGCAGATCTTGAATCCAAGGCTTCGCGGCTTCAGTAGTTTCGTTTCAGATTGACGCTGCCTGCTGTCACTCTTCGTTGACAGTGCCATTGTGACTGTGACAGACTGTGACAGGTTCTCATCGCTGGTAATGCCAACCTTGCGCAGAGCTTCTGCTGACTCTCGAGTGACTGCAGTGCGTTGCGCACGATGTGTGAGGCTTCACACTGAATGCTGACCAAACCAATATGTGTGAGATTCGTTTAGGTCACTATGATTGGTTGTGATCAACTCACCTTGTTTTGCACTGCATTGCCACAATTTCAAAGACATTCCAAGGCCTCCAGTGTTTCCTCTCCATGGCAAACCTTGCAGGCAAAGCGGAGCTGACATCTGCTCATACGAAGAGGCAAGCCCCGGGGGCACAAGTCTGGACAGGTGTAGAAGAAAAATCATAAAAGATGAACACAAGATCATATTAAGAACCAATATCATCATTAAACAACATATTTCAACATAATTATTTCAGATTATTGATGCAATGAATTCACATTGATTCCATAGAAAGACTCCATGCCACTCACTGATTTGCCCTGGAAAGGTGGAGGCTGCGCTGACAGCAGGGTCTCTGAAGATCTTGGAGGCTCGAAACAAGTGCTGCATATCAAGTCAGCGCAGCCTTTAGGCATGTTTTCGTGTGCTGAGACCCACCGTTGCGTTGAAAGGTTGCAATCGAATGAAGCACTGTGACGTAGATGTACAGTACATATGATTTTATCATTAGTTACTCATATAAGAACTCAAAACTCATTAGATTCATTCGTCGAGTTGTGTTTTGTGTGGTTGACTTTTCTTGAAACTGAGAGACCTCAGCCTCGCTTTTTTCATCCATATTTATTGCCTACAATCTACCTAACATCATTTTAGATGAGTGAGTTTTACAGTTCAATTTGTTGAATTGGTAGGGGGTATGATGCTTTTCGTGGCAGTTTCCTGAAAAAAGACAAGGGTCGGCCCAAAGACTATACACCTCCGAACCACATTTCACAGAAGCAGCCTTGTAGAAAGACTGGAGGAAGACAGGCTCAACATACCATTTTGATTGCCATTCATATGCCGAGTATGTACACGCTGCAAATCTGCATTTTAGGAATAAGAAGCTTGGTAGTAGTCTCATAACATACATATAGTTGATAGACACTATAGTAGCTTCATAAGACGCATATCGGTCTGTAGTTTAGTCCCACTGCATTTTGTGAGGTGCCAGAAGAGGTGGGCTCTTTGGTAGTTCACGCAAAGGCTCTTCAGGCCACGGATTTGCACTGGGCATTTCAGGATTTTTAGGGAACAGCAGGGAACAGGAAACTAAGGTGATGAAAGGATCATGTTGGATGATTTTCGTGGCAGGCATTCTTTGACAATACGCCGCTGCTTGCTTTGCAGCACCGGTTTTGTGCCTATCGCTACGTACAGAAGATATCCAATGCATTTGGCAAGAAGGCAGCTTGGTCCATGTGCACTTCATTTGCTTGACGGCTTGACGGTCTACAAGTTCGTTTTTTTTTCCTTCTTTCTCTGCCAACGTGTTTTTTTAATCCCGGTGCACGCGGAGTTGAGAATAGGTGTTTTGACACCAGTTTCATAGATTCATCAGCCCCTAGTCGCTTCAAGTGTTTTCGTTAGCAGGTTAGCCGTTCAGTGGTTGAGAACTTTCAATGATTGCTGAGTAGAATTGATATCAATCTGGTGTATAGGTACGTAATGTGAATTATGTGAGGGAACGTGTCAGACAAATGAAGTGTGTTTTGTGCTTGTCATCCACACCCCTTTGCTGCATTTAGGATGTTGTATATATACAAACGTAACATATTTGAATGTGAGTCCAGTATATACCACATATTATTTTGTGTCAAAATATGTTAGCCTAGTATCGTTCCATGAGTGGGAATGTGCCAAACCATTTGATGTATGATTCCTTGATCTATTTCCATTTATTTTATGCTACTGTTATTGTATACAATGTTCTATTGATGGAAAATCATGTCTTTTGCTGCCTGCTGTTTCCCATGTGTTCTGTAAATCCTAAACTGACTGATGATTGATTTCCTGCTTTCCTGCGTTCAAAAGCCTTTGCAATTACATTCTATCCACCCGTTAGTTTTGTTTTTCCTTCTGTTTCCATGTTTCCTTGTTGCATCTGCTTTTTTACTGACTGTTTGGTTTTATTTTGCCCTTTCTAGTGTAAATGACTTTTTCCCCTTGACATGTTTTTAACTCATTTTTTTCTGTTGAGTTGCTTTTATTTTGCTTATTTCTCATAGTTCTATTGTTTGAATGATTTCCAATGCAAGCTTGTTGTGCCTATTCATAGAGCTACTTCATAAGCTTGCTGCCACGCTACAAGCATGCTTCAGTTTTGCTGGAAGCCTTGACGAATGTCCTTTGAGTGTGGAGTCACTGTTCCACTTACATGTTCGGCTTTGGAAATTGATGTGTCAACTCTCCATGCATATGCTATATGTGTCAATCTTTTTGTCAAAGCTAACAGGAAATGTTCAGTTTGGTAAGTGACTTCATTGATTGAAGGTAGTAGATGCTGCTTTTCCTGATGGTGAGTGGATGCGCTTCGCCTCATGCTCAATTGGTGACAAGAGAGTGTCGGATTTCTATGGATTTCTCCTATATCTTTGCCTTCCAAGAGCGTGAAACATGCAGAGGGTGCGATGCGAAGCTGTGTTTTGAGCCAACTTTATTGCAGCAATTGCTTGAATTGAGAAGCTTGCACCTAGGATAGCGAGGCAGCTGAGGCGTCTCAGGCTTCTTCGGTGACCGTTTTTTGATTTGGTGCGTTTCGATCCAAATCGTTTGAAGTTTCTTAGTGCAGAGAGGGGGATACTCGTAACATAGGGGTCTGGAGGTGGGAGGTGCGTTTACCAAACCTCGTGCTTATGACTGAGGACTGCAACAGTTTACAAGAGTCTGCCCAGGATTGCAACTCTCCCCGCAATCTCAGAAACTCTCTTGATGCATTTTGGTATATTTTGTCTTGCAAAGACTTACAGTGTAGCGATTATTTTCTATGTTGTTTCTTCTTTGACTTGCGTGTTGCTGGGGTTGCACAGCATGCTGAGATGTGTTGAATATTCTCAAACATGCAGTTTTTTCCCCTGCTCTTTCGCTTGTTGCTCCCAGTGGCATTGTGGCCTTGCGCTCCGCGATGTAGATCTTGTGTGTGGCTTCCTGTGTGTTGCCGGAATTGCTGCGAACGTGTATAGGAGATTCGAGGAGAGGATAGGATGGGGGTAAGTCCAGTCGTCAGCAATGATCGTGCAAGAAAAAGTACTGGGAGGTGACGAAGTGTGCAGGAGGGGCATCAAGAGAGTATGAGAGTGTTTGAAAAGTCCTTCCGTAAAATTATGGTGCGAAAGTACCTCGCACAAGTTTGCACTGATTGTGAATGTGGCACGATCGTGACGCGCCGTGTTTTCTTGTTTTACTTGGTTTGGTTCTCAGATTGTTGGGCTGTACCAGGTTTCATTGGGCCTCAAACTAACACTTACAACACCCGCAACTGTGCTACAACGCTCTGCAGGCTCAGGAGGAGGAAGAATCTTGCGACAATTTGCAGCGCGGACAGGACCAGTGGCGAGTACTTCACACGCCTGTTGTGTGTGATGATGATGTGTGTGTGTGTGTTTATCTCTCGAAAATGAGAGGATCTTGTCAAGAGTTCTTCATCAAGGCAGGCCTTTTGACATTTTTACAGAGACAAAGCTCGCAACATATGTGTGAACATATGTGAACATGTTAACACTGTGTGAACATATGTGGCCTTTGCCCGCCGAAAACGGCAAGGTTCAATGCCCCTAGAGACTCCTCAGAGCTGCCTAGCAGGCTTTGATCCGCGCTGTCTACTGAAACTGGAGAATTAAAGGGTCCGAATGCAGTACCCAACGGATCCAATCTGCACCGTAGCTGGCTATTTTGCAATATAAGCACCTTTGGACATCATGGCAGTTCTGCAGGTGCTGCAAATCAATCTTAGGCTTTAAAATGCTTCATGCATCAGTGATCATCAGTGCAGTTGACTAAGCTGGATTTGTAGCATCATTGCAATCACACTCCCGTGAAATCTTTTGCCAAGAGTCTTGCTGCCTTTGGTGATGGGTAAAGATGCGTAAAGTGAGAAAATGTGAGAAAATGTGAGAAAATATGAGAAGATGTTAGAGGATGTTAGAGGTGCATAGGATTACATAGGTGAGAGGTGATTCACAGTACTGCTTTGTTGGCAAAGCTGCGCTGAAACTGTGAAGCCGTGAGGTTGAAGGATGCGGAGGAAGCTGCGGAGATGATCAGTGGCATAAGGCGGGCAGGTGAAGCACTGACATCATCAAAACGGTAGCTGCTTTGGCAAAATTTTGTAAACAAAAAGATGCACGAAATATGATACATGGTCAACACAACATATGAAAATACAGTGTTAAGACTTCGGGAAACCAACTTTCAGGTTGACAACAGCGGAGAAGAGACAAAGGAATGGACATAGATGAAGAATCATCAAGATTTAACAAGATTTATATATGTTTTTTCATTCCAGAAAAATAACATGAACGTTTTAGTAACCTAAATCTGCTCTGCACCTGCGAGGATCCGTATAAAAGTACTGAGCTCACTTCATTAGTAGATCTCAACTTGACGTTCCTTCAGCGTCCTGTGTCTCGCCGAAGCCGCTCCTGTTCGCGATTCTTTGAAGCAAAAGAACTGAAGTAGTGGAAAAGAAAAGTGGGATTACTTATTTGCTTTATGATTACTCATTGAAGTTACAAATAGCTGCTGTAAGTCGTGCCGCCTTGTTCTAAGTCGTCCCGGGAAAGTGTGCCCATGCGGAATTGGTAGCTTTCGGTATGTACTTGGTGGTTAAGTTTTCCTTCCTTGTAAAAAGTTGTTCTTTTGTGGTGTGCCCGTGCACGGGAGCATTCCCGGACCACTTGTACTTGGGACTTGGGCCATTTTTGGGGTGATTCCGGTGATGATGGGTGAGCAGTTGCGGGCAACACTCATGCCAGGACCTTGATCACACGCAGGCTGATTCTCAGAGCTGGAGAGGCCCTTGAAGCTAAGGAGATCCCGAGGGAGCTGAAACATGTTTTTGGGCCCGCTTCGACCAGGGTTTCTTTCCTTGACTTTATGAATTCCTGTGAAGGCCCCTCAAGGTACGATGATTTTCTACAAGACAGGTAGACACATATAAACCACTCATTTGCAAGAGATTGACAGATTGCACAAAATAGTGGCATTTTGTTCACATTTCAAGCGTGGTGGCACTCGGAGTTGTGTGTCTTGTCTCCGTTGGTCTAGGAACTCCGGGAGCTCTCTCTGGACCGACCGGTGGGCGGTTCGAAGTGGGCACTCAACAAATCTCAGGGCGTCTACATAGACAACTTTCCTGCGTTGGATGGACAGTTTATGATAGATAGTATGATTTTGTTGATATCTTGTTGTCAGCGGTCTTGATTTGCAATGTAATTTACACAAAGCTACAGGGGAGATTGGGATCCGATGGGTTCAAAGGTTCAAAATGGCTCCAGGATGTGGTGACTGATGCCGTGGAGGCTGCTGAATTGGACAAGGCATCAAGTCTTGTGCTTTTGCCTCTTCTTGATGCATCATTCCTCACATTCTTCACATTCCTCGCGTCCTATGATATCTTTACATTCACATCATTCCTCACACATTCCTCAGAAACTCGAAGAGATTTGATTTGCATAGAAGACTTCCTGAAATACTCATCACTGATCACTATGCTACCATGAAACTTGAGCTGTGACCATTTTGATGGTTGACTCAGCGTGTAACCAAACCTTTCAAGGTGATTGGCATTGAAAGCTGGGCTCGGCAGACAGCAGCGGAGTTGGCTCAGGCTGCCGCTAGTTCTGCAGCTTTCGTTGGCTAATTGATTCAATTCATTCTGCTGCTTTAACCGTTCAAAATGGTTCAATGATTTCGATTTTTGCTGATGCTTTCGTGCATTTTTGTGCCCTTACACCAGGCGGCTGCAGACAAGCTTGATATCAAGCTGCGTGAGAAGTGAGTAGACTGGGTGCTTCCGATGCTGTTGCACAGTTGCATCCGATCTTTTAACAAACTCTTTAAGTGCCACATGCCAGCACACTGCCGTTCGGCAGCCCTCAATATTTTGTTCACTCTTTTAGGGGTGCAAAGTGCATCAGAATACGATCTTCTGAAAAAGGATGCTCATATGGCGAGCTGGAATCGGGAGGCTTTAGCATCGCTTCGCATGCCAATTTGCAAGACATTTTCGTCACTTCATTTGGAGCAGTCCAATGTCACTGTGAGGCGAATGGTTTGATTCTCTTCTCGCAGCTTTGGGAGCAGACATTGTGAGTGTTTATTTAATTGCGTTGCTCCAGCGCGTGTTTAGTGCGATCCTTAGCATCGTAGTGAAGCTTATGAAAGTGGTGAGCAAGCAAGAAGGGGGCATTGCATTCGACCTTCAGAGTTGTCAAGTTCTCACCCTTGTGTTGTTGAGGGCATCCGAATAGCTGACCAATGTGGTGTGG
This sequence comes from Symbiodinium kawagutii, assembly GCA_009767595.1. Taxonomy (NCBI): domain Eukaryota; class Dinophyceae; order Suessiales; family Symbiodiniaceae; genus Symbiodinium; species Symbiodinium kawagutii. The sequence goes on from VSDK01027557.1 coordinate 289,543, forward strand.
AGCTTTGCTTGATTGCAGCCATTGCATTGATCTGACCAGAGTGAACTATGCTGAACCCATTCATACCTTACCCTGTTTTCTTTTCCGCTCCATTGAAGTGTTTGGGTGAAGTGAAGCAAAATATCAATGCACAAAAAAGCAGGTGGGGAACACCACAGCACGTGCACAAAGCAGAGGCAGCAGAGGCCTTTCGATATTCTGCTTTGAAGCTGCTGGCAACTGGAAGCTTGCGTAGGGTTGTGTCGCAAGCATAGCTCTATTCAGTGGCCTGTCGCGCTGCTGTCGGCAGGCCGAGAAAATGGCAGCTGCAGTGCCGTCGCTAGGCATGTGACGAAGTTTCGAAGTTCATGAGAAAGCTGATGTACCAACTTACTAGCTGTAGTTGATACAAGTATGATTCATTGAAAGAAATATAACACATATATCATTATATCATCTCTATATAATACTTATACATAAATATAGCAATTTGCAGATGTTTAGATAATTTGTTGATCGGTTGATGTTCTGAGCCTGCATAGTTTCGGAGCTCCTATTTGGCCAAATGCTCCTGCATGCTGCTTCGTAGGTGCTGTGCCAATGGACCTTGATGTGAAGGGTGAGGGACTCCCTGGCCCTCATGAGCTGCATGAAGGAGATTTTCAGCAGTTACTTATTGTTTTAACAACTAGTTATCTGTTGTTTAATGATAGTGTCTATAATCAGTGGTTTTCGAGCAAAGGCTACAACAAACAATTTTCAACCCAAATGCACATATTCAGGACTCCGATCCTTACTGGAAAGCAAGGAGTGTTGGGGTGCCCAATCTTGCTTCAGTTGAGTACTGCTACGCCTCGAATGGCAGATGTTGCATTCGATCCGCTGAAGGCTGTGACATAGTCTTCATTGCTGGTGAAGAACGAATCGAAGCTCATGCTGTCATGCACTTGGAACTTTGCCAGGAGGACCCTTGCAGTATTTTGCACAGACATAGGATGGAAAGGGATGGAAAGGGATGGAAAGGAATGGAAAGGAATGAAAAAGGGTCTCAAGTTCTGCTTCAAGTTCTATCAAGTTCTCAAGGGTCTCAACGCAATGCTTGAGGTAGTTCTGGCTGCGAGCAGCGGGAGTTTTTGCACATTCCTGCGGCAGAACCCAGCGTTCGCCCCTCAGGGCAATGCCAGTGACTTTCATGTCTTGCAGACTGAAAGATATATATAGTATATATATATATATATCATATATATATATGTAGCTTATTGTAGCTTGATGCCTGTACGTTGAAGGCTTGGACTCAGTATGTCAGCAGTCGACAGTCCAAAGGAAATGGAGGCCTGCTGCTCCTGCTGCTCATTCATACAAATGACCTTGCAAAAGGCTGTGATTCGAAGTTGCTGACAGCGTTTTCTGCCCAGGATCTGTTTTCTGTTCAGCAGACACAACGGCCTGTCCTAGCCTCAATTTCGGCCGATTCAGATTTGATGAGACTTTTGCCTGATTTGCAGTGCAACAAGTTAGTGAGAAGACCCAGGAGAACGAGAATCCATCTGTTGGACAAGGCGGGTAGTTGGAAACGCTCTACGACTCGACTCTTGTTGTTGTTTTCTGAGTTGATGGCTTTTCCACGACACTTCTTCAAGGTCAGGCCACAAATAAAGCGGAGCCTGTCGCCGTCGCCGAAACAGCGGCAGAGACGCCCGAGCAAAAGGAAGTGTCTCTAGACTCTGCAAAGACTGAGCCTCAAGAGCTTTCAACGGCGCCAACGGAGACAGCAGAGCCTTTGGAGGCAGAGCTTGGAACAGAGTGCAGTTTGAAGTCTGCCAAGCCTGGAGTAGCCATGTTTTCATTCCCGTAGTGGCCTGGTTTCAAGATGTTTTAAGATGTTTTTAGCCTATTTTCCGTTTATTATTCTACTCAACTTGTCTAAAAGAATTCAATTAATCAATCTCATGTGCGTGGAATGGGCTCACGACGGAGCCAGCAACCCACAGTCGTAGGCGCTGTCTTGCCTTCGCCCTCTGTTTCAAGATTGTATTTGGTTTTTTGATGTTTTTTGTATCTATTTCAACTGCAGTCAATTCGGACAAAATACTAGAAGCATTGAAGCTAAGCTGAGCGGCATTTGCCAAGCAACTCCAACGCATGACCCATGCGATGCCGAAACATGTGTTTTTTGTGCGACCCGAAAACTGCAAAATTGCATCAACTCCAATCATAATCATATGCGCAGAATAGTCGCTTCTACCAGTCTGGTTGCCCAGCTTGTCCTCTAGCAGCTTAGCGTCATCGGTACTTGTCGCACTTTCCACTGCCAATGGGAAGACTTGCACGCATCTCCGTATGATTGCGTACACTTCATTGAGGGTGCACTGAAGACTAATGAAATTCAAACAAATAACAGACTCAATTGGGAAACGGTATCTGCACGTCACACTATGCCACTCCCAAACGCGCTTTTTTGCGATTTTGTTTGCGTGTTTTGCATTGTTCTGCGATGTTTGCATTTTGGATTTGGTGCAGAGGATGCCGCGCGCTGTCCCGGTCACCAGGTTACGCAAGCTCCAGAAGAACAGAAGTCCGAGACTGGAATGGGAATGGGTCGCCGTATCCGAGTCCATGTGCAACGCAAAGATGCTCTACACTTTGCCAGTCTGAGTCAGTAAAGAAGTGCACGTACACCAGACGACAGTAGCAACAAATCTGTCCAGCCGTGGTTTGTTGCTAAAGTACCGCTTAACCCCATCAAACCGAGGCAGATACCTGAAGAGAATGTTGAAAGAGAGAAAGACGGCAAAGAGGCGATCATTGCCATGCGGCGAGGGAAAACATGGGAAAGCCCACCTTGACATAAGAGAGACTGAAGAGAGTGTATTTTGATGGTGCTCAATGTTGCTCATGCTTGGTGCATAGCTTTTTTGGGATGCATGCTGCATGCTGGAGGTGCTCCACAATATTCCACAATCAAAGCATAACCAAGTCAAGTTAGCGCGGATCAGAATTGGTCAGACTGCGTCGCGAGTGCTCACTGTGGAAGGCTGACAAGGAATTGCAGAAAATGCAGATCCGGGTGAATGGCCTCTCCTCTGCCGAGGTGGAAAAGATGGAGTGCATGAGTAGACATTTTTCAATATGTTCATGTTTGAATCATATATTTTGAGTTTAGGGGAAAGTTTGCAAACAAGAAAGCACTTAGATTGGACACCCTCCCACAAGGTTCATTTCCTACGGGCAGAATCTAAAAGTAGCAAGAAGGCCTGCTTCAATCAGCAAGGCCTTGCACATCATTCTCGACTATATCTACAAAGGATTTGGTGGCGCATGGGCCCCAGTCTCCCACAGCGGAGCAAATTCATGCTTGTCCGTCCCCACAGTATTCCTTTGCGGAAAAACATGATGTCTGGCAGCTGCCTGCTCCAAAGGCAGATTGGAACTACAACGCCACCAATGCCCAGGTCAGGGAAGTGGCTACATTCAATGCCCCTTCAATTGATTTTCCTCCTGAGCCAAAGTGGCTAAGATATGCGGCCACCATGGAAGCTTGGTAGGTGAATAAGGATGTCCTTCGACTGGCGAGAAGCTTTGGCTTCAGCCACCTGCACGAACATGCAGTCGTTTCCTCAAGGTTGTGTTCGGATTTGCTGCGCAGCATAGCAGCGTAACTTCATACAACTTTCATTGCTTTGGTGCCTGAGGCCAGATGGCTCGCTACGGGTCTTACCACAGAGAATGTTTTGGAGAGACTCGTAACGTGCATGGCATAGCACAACAAGCATCGCGTTTCCTTACGTTTCCGCCATGCAGTGCATTCATATAACCAACTCGTTGGATCTTGGGACTTGTAGAAGTCTTAGAATGTCTTATAGAATGTCTTAGAACGCATTCATTAGAGTCAAAGTCAATGATTAAAGTTTTGGAATGTTTTGCCGACCTTTTTAAGACTTCCAGGTGCGAGGAGTTTGGCCTTGGCCTCCTCCGAGAGAAGATCAATGAAAGGCCTGCACTTTCGGACTCTTTTTTAGAGACAGGAAGACATGAACTTGTTGCCCTTCTTGCAGCATCTTGGGGCTCAACATGTTGGGTCGTTTGAGGCTAGCTTTGAAGCCTGCTGAGCTGATGTTGGTGTGCAGCAGCCCTGAGATCACCAAGCATCCAAGAATCTTGCAGGCAGGGTCACTAGAAACATCCAGAAACTTGATGGCCAATAACGGGCTGGGCCTGGGTTTTTGCATCTGGAAACTCAACTGACCCGCTGCAAGCTTTTGGGAGGATCTCCTTGTGCAAGTGGCGTCGCTGCAAGACAAGCCACCAAAGGAAGAAGTCCAGGCAGAGGAGACAGACAAGAAAGAGGTCGAGGCTGAGAAGGACGATGAAAACCAGGATGCAGAGAACAAGGAGAACAAGCATGAAAATAGACAAGAGAAGCCGGAGAAGCAGTCAAAGAAGGAGAAGCAGGATAAGCATAAGCCAACCAAAGCCGAAAAGCTGGCAAAGCAAGCCAGGGCCTGAGTTTGGACATGACTTTCGTTTTGTTGTAAACACACACACACACACACACACACACGCACACGCACACGCACACGCACACGCACACGCACACGCACACGCACACGCACACGCACACGCACACGCACACGCACACAGGAGTCCAGGCTTGAAAGGGGCACGTCCAGCATCAGAAAGTTGCGACCAAAATACAACACATTAAAGCACACATAAAATCAGATAAGTAAATTTAGATGCAGAATTCTCAACTTTCTCCCAGAGCTTGGACGTCCAATGCAACTCTTCTCAATCTGCGATGCGATCCAGGAGAAGCCGCAGGAAAAGCCGCCTGCAAAGAGAAAAAAGGCGCAGCAGATGCCAACTGGCCCATAGCCCGCACTTTGCGTCAAGCAGACTCCAAAACGCCAATCTTAGATGATATTACATATATTATATAGACAATCTCAAAGCTATGCCGACTTAAGACTAAGATCTATCAGTGGTTTGTGTGGTGTGCAGGCTGGTGCCTAAGTCGCAGAGGCATCCACTGAATGTGGGGCCGAATGTTGAGTGACCGTAATTCAAGACTTGCACAACTAATGTCATGGAGCTTTAGCGTCGCAGTCTCACTTGATTCCTTATGGCAATCGAAGCCGCCTCTTGGGGGCGTGGAGGCAATTTGCATAATTCGAGCGTGTGACCAGATGGTATTGTACCAGTCAGGCAGCATTTCCTCGGAACCTCTCTTGAGAAAATAATCCAAGTGCTTCCAAGTGAATCTTCAATCTATTTGATTCGAGACGCCACCATCTATGCGTTATTTTGTAAACAAATCTAGCCAGCATGAACAGTATCCGTGACAGTAGCCCATGTTTGCTCAAGTATCATCAAGCGTCATCAACCTGATCAAGTTTCGATGGCAGGATGTCATGATGGTTTGACGAACATGCACACCTTCAGGAAGGGATCAAAACGAAAGCACTTTGAGCGGCTGTAGTATCAACTTTGGCATTGGAGACTGCATTCCCGGATTTTGTTCGGTTCTACTTGTGATTGGTCAGCTTGGTGCCATGTGGCATGGACATCATCAGTGCATCTGTCCAGGCCCCTCAGCGAGTTTGAAACACATCCTTGCAGAATTTTCATCGACGTGCTGCATCTCTTTGCATCTCTCTGCATCCTAGAAATGCCTTCCTGCTTGAAGGCCATTGCTTCAGCCGTGCGGGTGTCGTGCGCGCAGAAGTGCTTACATTCACAGTTACAAGTACTCCTGAGACTTCTCTGAAGCAAATGAAATGAAATACAATGAAGAAATATACTATTGTATAAAGTATAAAGTCAGTTCATATAGATGTGAAGAAGATTGAAGAACAAAGGAATGAATTTTGACTGAATGAAGGGCATCCCCCAGGTATGGACCCTGCGGAAGCGACCAGCTGGTGGTGACTGAGAGGCAAAAACTTGTAACAAATTCAGCCCTTCCCTCAGTGAGACTTGGTGAATCTGAGGCTTGAGTTGGGTCAGGTCTCCTCATGCCATTTTCATGCCTTTGGTCAGTTGAGGCAACCAGAATCTTGGCATTGGCTCGGCCAGGATCACCAATTGCAAAGGCCATGAACCTAATGGAGTCCTGACTTTAGCCTTTGTGGAAATGTGTCCAGATGATTCCAGATGTGTCCAGGTCCTCCTACAACACATCTGCAAATTTGCTCAGGACTGCTCGGCTAAGCTAAGCATGTCAGGTCTCATGGCTCCATGGCGCTTCCAACCTGTCAGGAGATTGGTGATGGAGCTGCAACATTGGCTCCTTGGAGATTACAGCATGTCCATTGACATGTTCATTGACATGTCCATTGACATGTCAATTGACATGTCCCACAGCATTGACATTTTCTGGTTTTATCCTCAATATCAACGTGACTATGATTAATTACTATGTATTATATAGATATCGATATGCACAGCATGCAGTTTATACAGTAATTACCGTTTGTTAAAGGCGACCCTGGAGCTTCTACACTCAAGATGGATAGCCACAATGGTTTGCATTCCACCAATTCAATCATAGTTAATCATGGCACACATTCATTTACTGACTGAGATTGTTCTGTTGTGCACAGAAGCCTCATTTCGCAAAGACGATGAATAATCTTGAAACCGTTCGATTGGAGATGCGCGCTTCATCCCACAGCAAGTGTTCTCCGCACTCTTGCCCCCCCGACGCCCGACGTCCCACCGTCAGGCTCTTCTATTAGACGGTGCTTTTCAATTTTGCACGCATGCAATCAACCAGGGCCGCGCTGGCCGGCAGGACTGTAGCCAGCTTCCACTTGATGTGTAGGTGTTCACTAGCTGCTGTATTTGATTTGTTTTTGGCCAACATCCACTGTTCTGCTGCATGAAAGGACATTGGGCGCTGCTTTATGTTCATTGAGGTCGCCACAATCATTTTAAATGAGTGTCATTACTTGTGATATGTTGTCTTTCAACCACTTGGCAGTATAGGCAATGGTTCTGCGGGATGCTGTGAAGCTTTTAGACGAGCTTCGTCCAAAGTCAGGCAAGAACTCTCTTTGCCTCAACGGCTCGCTGCCTCTTACGACCTTGATGAGTGACAGTTGTGACTCCTTAGTACCCCTTAGTAAGCATACGGTATTGAGGACATCTAAGGTCTTTTGTATACTCTTCTGATCCAGTTGTTTCCCCAATGAGTAGCAGAGGGCTCTCATTTAACTTTGAGGTCTAGGGATGGAGATGTGTTCGCTCGACATCGCGTTTCTGTTCGTACTGTTCACAAGCGTTCCCAAGGTTTGCAACCGTTCATTTGGGGATTATGGCCGTACCAGTGGCGAGTTTTCCCAAGGTGGTCAGCTGTAGGAAGGGACCATCGGGCTCTCTTACACCAGCGTAGCCCCTAGATAGATCTATAATGATCTATAACAACATATATCATATATATATATATATATATATACTTACACGATTGTTTTACCAAAGAGTCATAGCAAGAGTGGCCATACAAGAGCATCATGCCAAGACTGGCTTACGAGAGAGTGTCATGCGCAGACTTCTTTACCAGAGTCTCACCCCAGATAGCGTCATGGGAGTGTCATGCCAAGACAAGAGCGTCACCCCAAATGTGCCGTACAAGAGGGTTCCCACAAGAGTGCCATACCAAGAGTTGCTTACAAGAGTGTCAGCCCAAGTGTGTCTCTTACAAGAGTGTCAGGCGGGAGGAGTGTCATACGAGGACTGATTGCCCGAAGCGGGTCATACTAGGAATGTTTTACCAGAGTCTCACCGCAACGATTCTGACACTGGGGTTGTTCATGCAGGTTCACGTGCTGCATTTTGTGTTTTTTTCTCCATGCGATCACAAGATTTTGAATTCTGTCAGGGCAAGCTGAAGCAGAATCGATGTTCATGGCGTTGGCGCGTACCTTTTTTGGGGCCAACTTTCCGTTGGAGGCCTGCAATCTGGCGTCCATCCAGAATTGAGAATTTGAATACAAAGTTGGCAATGTGAAAGATTTGAAAATGATGAAAAAGAGAGAACGTGATAAGAATTTGTGAGAAGATGAAGTGAGGTCAGCAGCAACTTGAGCAAGATGTGTTTCTTGGTCGCAATTGTATCGAAACTTTTCCTCGAGAGCAATGCAAAAAAAATGTCGCGTTTTGGCTTTCTAATCTTTCTGACTTGGCAAATCTCGCTTACTATTTTGGAATCAGTTTGCTTTGCAACTTCTAAGTGTGGGTCTGGAGTTGTGCGATTGAACACGTGGTGTTTTCAGAGTCTTTGTGGATGACTTGTCATATTTGGGAATAGATTTGATCTCTTTCTGATTCTTTCTGAACGCACTTTCACACCTCCTCCTCCTCCTCCTCTTCCTTCGCAGTTCCAGCAACTCCGCTGTTCAGGTTGGCACTGGCTGAAATCAAACTGCAATGAGGCTCAGGCTCAGATTTTGGCAAGAGAACAGAATAATGGTAGGAGAAGAGAGCACCACATTATCATGACCAGGTCAGACAACGTGAGACAGGGGGTGCACGGGCAAACTCATGTGTATCGATTCATTTGGAAATTCAGGCAAGCAACGGACAGCAACAAGATCGACAAGTTGGAAAACACTTGGCTTCTTGCGCCAAGACTTTGAAAAGCGGACAACTCGTCAAGGCCGAGCCGCTCATGTTGATGCTTGCAGGTGATGTCAGAATAAGCAGCCAGAAATTGTGAAGCCTTTGAAGTCTGGAGCCTTTCAACACGTGACACCAGGTGCCTGCCATAAGCCCCACCATGAGTGCAGCAGGCCAAGTAAACACCGTGGTCAAATGACTTCTACACTGGTGATTGGGCTGTGGCCGATTGTGATGGCATCACTTGACTTGGATAAAACCTGACAGATGGTCAATCCTCTGCCACAGTGGAGAACAAGCACGCTTTTTCTGCAGTGTCCTGCACTCGTTTTTGAAGAGTTAGCCAATACTGCGTCACTCTGATATTTCAAGTATCAGTTCACCACTTTTGGAGAACTCCATGGAGATCATTGGTCATTTCATCATTTTTTCCAGCCAATCACAGCATTCGGCAACACTTGAGGCTTGCTCATTCTGCCATGCCTTGCGAAGTCTCTGGAGGGAGGGTTGCCGTATTGGACGAGAATGTCGCGCCCTTGCCCGTGCTTTCCTCAGTACTATGCAAAACCTCAAGTTTTCCCTGAATCAAAGCTTTGTAGTAGGAGTTGATAGGAGTTGCTATTTTTTTTACATCTTCTGTTTATACAATGTGGATCAATGTGGTATACTATGAGATGCTTGGATTGGCTGTGGTTTTCATTGCAAGGTGCATTTGACCATGCCTGGAAAAGAGCTTGACAGGCGAGAAGTGGCCCTTGCAAAAGGGTGTCAGCATTTGAAGCAATGATTTTCCAATTTGTTTGATGCGTTCAATCTTTTCAATCTGGGTGAGCTGTAAAAAAACAATGTGGCTGTAGCCTTGCACTGCAGGCTAAATCAACAGTTGCTTCTTGCAACAGAGCAACTTTGGCAGGTGCGCGCGACAACGGGACCCCAAACAACGAGTCCACGATGGTTGCATCAGGGGTCAACATGGGATGTTCATTGACGCAGGTTTTGAAAACTCACAGCAATGCAGTGCACAGGCAGGCGTTCGATTGGTGCTGTGTGCATCCCAAGTTCACGAGGCAAAGCTGTGAAGCTTTTTAGACTTTTTCTCCTGGAGCCCCTTGATGCCTTCCTTCCTTGGAATCCTCCAAAGAAAGCCTTAGAGGGAGCCCTTTAAAGCTTTCTCTGAAGGCCCTCCTTTAAGGCCTTGAACTTGTCGCTTTGCTGTCTTGCTATAGGAATGGATTGGCTCGTTCGCTCGCCGTGGCATTTGCCTACTTCACTTGGTGGATGAAGAGGTGTGAGTCTTCCTGGTTCGGGTGAATTCGAAGTGTCAAACATAGCACATAGACGCATGTAGCTATTACATGTTATAATCATGTTATGATTTTTCCAACCTATTACATGTCAATACTACACATACTTTACCTACTATTGTTTAGTCATAGCTACGGTGGGAATTTTACTTAGATCTATGCGGACGGTGGTAATAAGAGTTGAAGGCGCTACGGAGGTTTGGACTGCGAGCCATGTCAGGAGCTGAGCCTACTTGAAGGACGCGTTGGACCTCGTCGAATCTTGCCAGGAAGCAACGCTCGGTCCTTACCTTTGCCAAACTTTCAGTTTTTTGGAAAGCAACACATGATGCGACATGCTTCACTTTCTTTGTGAATATGATCAGTGCCAGTTCACGTAAAGGACATGGCCACTCTGCTTGCCGCCACATTTCCCTGCGAGTCTCTGAGGCAGTCCTGTGAGTTGAAAAACTGCGTCTAGCAAAATCTTGCAATGCTTTGCCCGCTCCAGGCCACTTCTGAAGTCCTCTCCTGCTGTGTTGGCTGGAAGCCGGGCATTGAACTGAGTCGCCACCGACACCCTTCGCTTCGTCAGATTGCTCTAGTGCCGCAAGACCGATCTCAAAAGCACCAAGTGCAAAGCTCCGAACATAGATCCCTTCATGTGCTTTTGAAAGCACCCCTGCACATTACCATAGATGCATGACTTCCACGTTTCTGCGAGGCTTACTGGTTGGTGAAGCCATGCAACGAAAGAACACCTACAAGCCTTGATTGCATGCTTGATAGCTCTTGACATATTTTCATAGTTTGCGATGCCTTGTGGTCTTGACACAAACCTCTTCTAGCATGATTTGCATTATCCCTTTCCTGGATACAGTCAGCAGCCAGGTGTCTTGTTGTTGCAATCCACATCCAGCAGCCTTGACCTTGGACAGTCTCTTGATATCACTGGTGAAAGCTTTCACCTGAACTCCGTTAGCAAAGTGGTGACGGGAGAAGATTGACGAAAACTCCTATAGAAACGTTAGAATCAGAAAGAATCAGATGGAATCTGTGCAGAATCAGCTTCTTCCTCGGCTTTCCACATCGACCTTCGTGCACCAGGTTTGGCCGCGGAGCATCGCTTGGCAATTCTTCGCCTCTTGACGCTTGTGACGCCTGCGCTTGAGGACGGGGACGGACGCTGAACACGGTTCTACTGCCACAGTGACCCTAAAAAGCAGATGACATCAATGCAACACAGGCCACTTGTGAATACCAGTGATCCAAGTGGCCTTGTGAGTGCATTGATGTGCGTTTCAATTTCTGTCAGGTTTTCCTTGTGTTGCCAGACAACCCTGGATGAGAATTTTATGCCAGGATTCCTCTTGGGTTATCCCTGGCGGCCGGCTCCCAAATGATTTGTTTGATGGGTTGGAGTGCAAGTGAGGAGCTATAAGTGGCATCGCATTAGTTGAGCGCGCTTAGGTTTGGCCTTTGAACTGGGCATGCTGCGATTGGCGCATGCAAGGGCTATATCCTCAGCATTTCTCAATGGGCTGCAGTATGGCTCCGCATAGACTGGCATAGACTGCGATATCGGACCATATTAGAAGCGTTAGAAGCTTGATTAATCTTTCTTGTAATACAGATCTTGTAATCCTGCAAAGAACTTAATAGTAGTCACATGTTATCACACATAATCACCGAGTACAGAGTCAGAGTGGAAAATTCTGTGCCCTCACCTTTCAGCAGATTTTGTTGGGCACAAAGCTGACACCCTAGGTGTTGAGTCTGCGAGGATCGAGGAGAACAGTTGGTTGTGATCCTCAAATCTTCGCAACGGCCACATCATGCTGCCTCAATCTCCAGGATTCCAAATGCTTCAAACGAGGAGGGGGCAGACATTGGTAGTACTGTTTAGTTGCTGAAGTTTGGAATGGTCAAAAATGGATGGGGTTGATTTGAGCATAGCCAATCTTGCCAGAAGGTCTTTGGCCTGCAGGACCCGAACAAGGCAATTGGGGGTAATTGGGGGGAATTTCAGCTATCAGAAGTCAGACTTGAGTTGAGTGCGATATTAAAGAACCTGAAGCCACAACTTGCGTCAGTGTAGAGATGTGTAGATGCAGCCCCACGCTCATGTCATTTGTGATTTTCCCTGGAGTCGCGTTGGCACGAGTACATGAAAGATCAGGTTTCCGTAGTGATGCGGAGATGATCCTGTCGACAAAACTGTTTACTGTGCTCGCCAGGCTGCCAACTTGGAGCTTTTGTCCTGGTCGTTATTGGAGGCCAACTTGGAGGGATGCTGCGGATGCTCAATGATGGCGATCGGTCCATGTTTTTCCACGCAGCCAGGCTTCGCTGATTTCGGTCCTTGAGGCGACGAGGATTTCGCACCGAAAAAGAAAGGATGCAAAGCCAGTTGCAATGTCAGGCTTTTGTCACCAATCTTGGACCGGCTGGCACCAGCGATGCTCTCAGCCTTCAAACAGAGAACTCTTGTGTAGCTGACTGACATCGTTCTTGCAAATGTGTTTGTTTGTTTGCTTGTTTGTTTGTTCCGTTTGTCCATTTGTCTCTATCCTTCGGTCTGTTTGTCCGTCGGTCTGTCTGCGTGTCTATCTGTCTTTCTGTTTGTTTGTCTCTCTCTCTCTCTCTCTCTGTCTCGATCTCCAACAAAGTATACGCAGTCTTATATTGCATCATGGAATACAACTTAAGTCAACTGTGCTGAACTTCAATCTAATGCGGCTATATAAAGGTGTCTGTGCATGGTACTCTGTTGCCCTCGGAACCACCGGAGAACGTCTCGAAGAACATGCAGCATCTCGAGCTATTCGTCGGTAGTTCATACTGTGTTTCCAAGGTGATTCGGTAAGGAGGAGGGCAGCGGCTGTGGCAGGAACGCTTTTATATTTAAGCCGAAGAGTAAGAGTGGTGTTTTTTTGTCGGAGGACAGTACGCCTGTTAGCGACTTTGCCAGATGCAGAGCTACCTGGCCTTGTGTCTCTTGGCTGTCTAATAGCTTGCATCGTGAAGTTGACACGAGCATACATCAGAGATATATGCAGAATCACGAGGAAGGCCTAACATGGCCCCAACATAGTACCAGAAGGCTCCAAAAGCCTTGCTCCAGCTTTTCAATTCAAGGCTACTGTCAGAACAGCTGGTCATTACGCTGGTCATTATGCCGGTCACTATACAGCATGTAGATCTTTCATGAGATTCCAACTTCACTTCTTCCTCGACTCTATTGCTTTCTTGCTCACGACAAACTCTTTTGCATTTCCATTGAGCGAGCAGAGGCCAGGCCTCCAAAGGATGGATGCAAAGGCAAGGAAGTGTGAAAAATTGACACGCCAGTGCCAACATGTTTCCAATCAGTGCAAAATAAACTATAGATTGGACCGCGAAGGTGTCGTTTTGGAGCTTTGTCCTTTCGCCGGGAATTGGCGTGGAGGAGTCGTGGAACTCGGAAGATAACAAAAGTTGCAGCTGTTTTGTTGTGTTCGTTTTAGATCCTTTTAGCCCTTGCAGGAGACCACGTGGCGTCCTCTTGAGCGACGTCCTCAAAGTCCAAGACATTTTGCACCGCAGTGCCTTTCATGCGTAAGTTGCAACGTCAAGGAATGTCAAATTTCCTGAGGACCGCGCACCTGAAACTCAACCTTCTGTACACTTTCTGCACTCTTGGCAAGATGCTTTGTTTGGGTCCTACAGTGAGCACTGAGCATTGCCGTGCTTGAAAAAGATACTCAATTGATGTCAATTGATGCAATGTGCCAATGTGTCCAACTTTGCTTTCGGTCATCACTGAAATGGTAGGCATCAGAACGGCACAAATGGCTGCACAATGACTGCACACTCCTGATGCTTTTCTTGCAAGGTCGATTGGATCCAGAGAGTGTGCGAGCAACACACCCAGCAAGTTGAAGATGAAGACGGCAACTGTCAGAAGGGGAGCAGTTGACGGAAAGATACAGTACAAAGCATTTTGCCAAGTTTTTTGGAACCGTGAACTGCAACTCGGTCACCTTTGGACCTTTTGACGCGCTCCATGGTCTTCCAGCACGCATGGTCTTCTAGCACGCCTGTCTCAAGCTGGAGAAACATCACCAGGGCTCCGTGGCTGCAGATTTTGCGTCGTCAAGAAAGGGAAGGACATAGAAGGACCATGAAGATTTCCATGAAGATTTCCATGAAGATTTCCATGAAGATTTCCATGAAGGACCTGAGCAAGTGCAGTAGTAAGACCGTGTTGCAAGATTGCGAGTGGAAAGAGTCGCTGATGTTGGAAGATTTGGGAGCTTGTACACAGCAATTTGCTGACATGATTCTAGCAGAGTCGTGCAAGTGCATCGTTTATGAACCGGCACATTCGCTGTCAAAGCCTGCCTACAGGAAGTGGAAAAGGATCGTTCTTGTTTTTTCCGTGGCTGTTTCATAGGTAGGTCGTTTGGGAGCGGGCGATGGTAGGTTGTCCTCATTAGCATGGGCCTTAGTGCATCTTAGTGCTGTGGAGATCAGGACACCGGTGTTTGATTGCTCAGCAGGTGTGATTCGGTGGCGACGAAACTGAGGCTTGAAGCCATGCAATGGACAGAGTCTCAGGATCGTCAGGATGACAGTAAGCTTCATAATGAAACAAAACAATTGGAGACGCCAACAGACAACAGAGATCAACAGAGGACAGACATGGATAGTCTATGATACTGTACTATAGTCTGCCATAGTTGAATTGAGGCGACCACCGGCGGAAGATGCCCCCGCTGAACCTTCAGGTTCCACGGTGGAAATTTGTTCGGAAAGCAACGAAACGCCAAGATGATGCCAGTACCTGCCATACATGTCACATCTTAGTCGGAATATTAGATATGAATAGATATGATGTATTCTTATTCACGCTTGCCAGGTTCAGCTATGTATTTCTTGTCCCTTTCAAACGCCTGATTTTTATGTCTATGTTGCGGTTGAATTCATTCCTGACTTCCTGAGGTTCCGCGCAGCCAAATGTTCCATTCTCAGAGAGCCAGTCTCCTCATGTTTCCTCAGCCACCTTAATCCTCCTTGGGTGTCATCCATGGGTCCTGAGAAATCCACAGCTGATCTCCTCATGTGTGTCTTCACGAGTCTTCACCTCGAGAAATCCGGGGCTTCATGCGCTCCTTGACCAATGACCAGCGAAATCGTCTTGGAAGCTTACGAGGCAGCTCCTGCGACGAGAAAGTTTTCAGCTCCACCAGCTGCACCTGTGCCTCCAGTCGCTTGGACGCTCCAAGATCGCTACAGTTGATCTGAATCAAAAGGCTACAAATCAAACTTCTAAATCCAACATTCTTATTGGATCTTTTTGGCAACAGTGGCATGGTATCAGCTCATATCAACTTGACATGATTCCTTTGATTTAAAGTGTTTCAAGAGGCTTCCCTGGACTTGAATCAATTGGAAAGCTGAGGAGTTGCTGTTTTGTTGTCGGGCCATATTCTTTGATGTGCTTACGCTGTCTTGGCAGGTTCTATCTGTTCCTAGCTAACAACTTTAAAGCGCACTCTGACTTGTATGTGTCTAGGCGATGCCATCAACCAAGTATGAGAGCATCGACTTCTCCAAGTGCTTCAAGAAGGGAATGGGTTTGCGTAAGTGTGAGTTAATTCTTGAACACACATAAGATCAGGTCTTGTCAACCTGGTTTTGCCGTTTGTTCCTTCCAGGTATGGATCAAATGTGCATGAATCTGATGGTCTGCAAGATGCGCACTATGCCAGGAGAAGTGACTCGCCTGCAGTCTTGCCTGTTTATTAAGCACACTTTTACTATTTTTCCATTCATCATCTAGGAGATCTTGATACCTTGTGAGATTGACGTATCTTGGATACGGCTACTCGGAAAGAGAACCGCGAACCATTTTACTGCTTGACAAGGCAGCTCTGAAGGACAATGGATTCAGAATCCTCGAGTGTGGCAATGTGTGAACAACATCCAACTCGGAGCGAAGATGGGTCAGCAGCCAAGCTCCGCCATCAGTGATCCGCCCTCGTTTCCGCGCAAGCCGCATGGGATCGCTGTTGAGATGTTGCCGAGGTGCGACGGTTGGCGGTTGCTTCGGACTGTTGACTGGAGCATATGTGGCAGTCACACAGAGAAATATCCTGGTGCCCTGTCCAGAAATGGATCAAGTCAAACAAAAACAGAAAAACCTGAAGTCCAGTTACAATCTGTTTCTATTATTTTCTATTACCTTTCTATCCTTTCTTGCACTTAGGTATTGCCAGTCTCTGTAGTTGGCGGCGCTATCAGTTTTGGGTTCTTCCTCGGATGTGGGATGATCATCAGGCGCTTCTGGGCCTTGCCCACGGACTCATTGTGACTCATTGGGTCTCATTCTTTGATATGTATTGATATGTTACATGATATGTTCATACATGTTCATAATGTTGAATATGATATGTAAGAACAATGATACATAATAATTCCTTTGATGTACTTGACATATACTCTTTGTCTTCAGAGATCCAAACCACTCATTGGGGCAGCTTGGTGTTTGCACAGCCAAGCAACTTGGCAAGGGCTTAACCAGGGGCTTCCATGCTGAGAATATGAAGTTGTGGCTTCTCAGGTGTGAAGAGAAATCGCAGAGTTCTAAATCTCTTAAATTGGATTCCTTGGATGCAAAGCTTGATGCCAAAGTCGCAGTGTCTGGGAAGCAGTAGAGGTTCAAGAAGACATCAACGGTATGATCAGTTTCTGAGAACTCAGTTTCTCATCGATTGACAGAATTTACAGCCGTGTTTTTTCGTTTTCTCAGTACAAAGCTTCGCTCTGGTTCTACATTGGCATTGCTGCAGTGTGAACTCTGTGCATCCTGAAAAAGCAAGGTGCCCAGCCAACCAAGACCGCAGCTTTCCTTCCGGCACCCGAATGTTGGGGCCTTCAGATCCAGACATTTTCCGTGAGCACTTTCGCTGACTTTCTTCGTTTCTACTTTCTGCTTGCTTTCTGAAAGAGCTTTATCTTAATTTTATCAATCTCTTTAATCATAGCTCCTTATTGCTATTACAATTCTTAGAACATTCTCACAATGTTACTAATTTGTTATAGATTTTTTTCAATGTTTTTCTTAGTGATATTTCTTCATTTCATTGTACGATAATGTTCTTTCTGTATTGCTTTGTTCTCTGCCTTGGTTTGCAGGCCCAGATTGCAAGGCTGCTGCGAGAATCTGAGGCTGAATGACGGTCCTTCGAAATGGAGAGATGAGAGTAGAGAGGTCATGATTTGTCTATCTACCCATCCATCTATCTAATCTGATCCAATCTATTCAATCTAATCTCATCTAATCTAATCCAATCGAATCTAATCTAATCTAATCTAGTCTAATCCAATCTAATCTTATGATTCTCAATGTGTGTACATATACATAGATGTAACCTCGATTGAAATTCCATACAACATTATCTGAAAATGATGAATAATGCATATGGCATATGATTTGCACAGGAAAATGACGTGACATTTGTACTCCACTTGACTGGTAGAATGTCTGGAACAGGTTGGAGTGTTTGTTGTACTAGACCACAGATAGAGCCTCAGCGGTTAGTTGCCGTACAGAAGATTTGGGCTTGCGGATATTTGGTACGCGCACCACTTTTGAAAGGTGCTTGGACATGTTTCAAATTCCAAGCTTCGCTTAGAACAGATCTGCGAGGATTTGTGACACTGTTCCGTGAGTTTTACTGTGTCTTTTCAGTGCTTCATGAAAGGTACCAAGGGTTGTTGTTCCTGTGTCAAGTCTAGGAAAATGCTTTATTTGAGAAGCTGGTTGGCGTTGATGCCTTTCCAGCAGCACTTCTGGCTTTGGCTGTGAAAGCTCCAGCAGTGTGCTGGGTTGCCGTTCCTGTTGCGCTGGCAAGTGCTATGTTATGCAGCAGGACATCAAAAGGTGCCCGTCCACATGGTTCCTTTTCGATTGCCAAGCTGCTTGCCAATGTAGTGCTAGCTCCAGCAAGCTTTGCATCCTTGCAGTGGAGATGGATTCCAACGCACTATGACTTCGGCCATGTTTGGTTTCAGAGACAATGTTCATAAACAATCATTTACATATTCCACATGCATTGATCGAGAAGCCTTCGCAATGAAACGCAATTAGTATTCACTTATGTATCTATATATATACATGTAAAGTTCTTAAAGATTAACTCACCAAATACTCTTACATATTTCATGACTTTGAAGCAGCTCCAATTCGACAAGGACTTAGGGGATGGGAAAGGTGCTGTAGCCCATCATCCATTCCTGTGCCCATGACAAACTCAGAGAAAAAGCCAAGACCTGAGAAGCGATTTGTCATCGGAGTATTGTGAATTTCGCTTCGTGGGATTTCCGTTTCTGAGGGTTTGCTACTATGAATTGCTGGGCCACGGGCTTGGCAAAGATCAGCTGATTTGCAAAGTGATGAAGACTTCCTTCTCTCATCTTCTCTCATCTTCTCTCATTAGTCATTACTTTCTGACAGTTTGAGTGTTTGAAGCTTGCTGACAGGTTTGGACAGGAAGTGTGATGCAGGAGAGATCAAAGCTACATACCGAAAGTTGCCAGGCTTAATGGGAATGCATGCCGTGAGAGGGAGAACACATTTGTGAATTTCCGTGTTCGGATCCACAATTAGAGAACCCCAACATATCCCACCACCATTGGGCTTCATCTTTCACCCGAGCGCAGTGGATCTAATCCAGACACGGTCCTTTGCTTTGGCTCAGCCTAGGCTTGCTTTGCGCATGCACCCGGACAAAGCCCAGCAGAATGGAATGTGCCAGTGTCTTTCAGTGTTGCCGAGAATGCTTTTGCCACCAATAGTCCTACTATTGTAGGCACTATGCTCATAATGGGAGTCAACGTGCAGCATCAGCTGATTTGCAGTGAGCGGACTTGTCCTTCAATGCCCTGTATGCCTTGCATGAACCTATGCTTGCAGTCTTTGGATGTCTTTGGTAAGGTCCCGAGGACGCAACCAAGAGGTTTCAGCAAATTCAAGAAGCCTATTCTGTGAGCCTCTCAGACGGGGCTAGGCTGCACACCTGTTTGCTCTTTCCTTTCCGGCAATATTTGGCGCTTGTATGCAGTTCTTTCTAGAGATTTATGAAGAGTTGGTGAAGTCTTTTCGACCCCCTCTCGGAACAACTCAGGTTCTTTCTGATGCCCAGGCGCAATGAGAGGGAGGGTAAGACCATCTTCAATCATTTGAAACACTACAGACAAGTAAGAATTCACCCTTTGCACGGTCAGATTGCAACAGACACTTGGCTTTGCTGTTGTACACACATTTCATGCGGAACGAAGCAGCATCAGCAAAGCGAACCAAGCTGCACAGATATGGCTACTCTTCCTCTTCAATAGATTTCAATGGCTTGACTAGTTCGATTCATTTCGATTCCATCTCCCAGCCAGGAGAGAGCATGGTACGATGCGCATCGAGAACAAATTCTGAGAGGTGATGATGGGCCCGGCGAGGTGCCACCATGTGCCACCTCTCCACGGAGCTAGGATGTGACCCACCGACCGGACACGCACGCATGACCAGCATCTTACATCATCTTAGATCATTTTACCATATCTTGCCTTGGCCTTATGCTACTTATGTTATGTGTGCCTTCAGCTGTTGCTGGATTTGCTGATTGTTCTCGCCAAACAGGACCCTTTCAAGACCAAGATCAACCTCTACAAGTATTTCAGTGCGGGGCCAAGAACACCCGAACACCCTTTCCA
This sequence comes from Symbiodinium kawagutii, assembly GCA_009767595.1. Classification (NCBI taxonomy): domain Eukaryota; class Dinophyceae; order Suessiales; family Symbiodiniaceae; genus Symbiodinium; species Symbiodinium kawagutii. Next base: position 309,171 of record VSDK01027557.1, read on the forward strand.
TTCAGCGCTTGCAGAGGGGCAACTGGGAGCCCTCATCAGTCACAGAACCCAGGACTAGCAGCTTGGATGGAGGGGATATGAAACCAATTTCATCAAATTTCAGAGTTTCGAGGATTTCGAGGTGTACAGACTTTGCAAAGTTAGAACTTGGAACTGAAGTGACCAAGGCGTGTCCTGCTTTGAAGGATTTGGCGACGATTCTAAAGGTTTTTTCGCAGTGTACAGAGAGTTATTTGAGGCAGGCAGCTTGTGTACAGCTGCATTTCTACAGCATCTATTAGCAGATCTTGATAGATCTAAATGACTATTATGTTAATGATGCTAATGTGCAAGGTAGACAGATTGTCACCAGCTCCGTATGTGAGAGGCAATTGACGCGGAGGAGGAACAGTGGGAGGACCGTCCCAACTTCTGATATGCAGCTTGCTTGCCAATTTGCCTACCTATGTAGCTGCTTGGGTTAAAATCAGCACACATTTCGACCAGAACCTACTTGATATACTTGACACACTTGAATAAGCCGTCAAATGATGCAAACCTATTCAAATATCAAGCATCCCAAAACAAAAAAGATGACGCCAACACACAAGACTGAAATCACTATGCCTTTGGTTGATGTTTGGGACTCCAAACTTCTCAGCGATAGTCAGTCGATGGGATGCTGCGAGGATGCAGATGAAGAGCATGTTGCAATGCCTCCTTTCGGAGAATCCAACGCAGAGTGGGCTGATGTTGCCGCCTTCTACAGGCCGACAATCTTTGGAGCTGCAAGTGCTCCTTTGAAGCAAAGACACAACAGAAACACATTCATCAAGGAACTGGCTGGAGTTCTGCTCGAGAAAGGCGGGATATAGAGCTGCCTGTAGTCACATCTTGATTAAGCTTGATGCAAGCTTTGAAAGTGCTTGCGTTTGACGATCATGCCAGGCCTTTGGCCATGCAGATCAGTGCCGGACTTTGATGTCACTTCAATTTCCAAACTTGCACTTCAGACATGTGGACTTTTGATACGATTTGACGAGCTTCATCATGTTTCCACTTGAGTTTAACTTGCTTAACTTGGAAGTGCTTCCAAAAACAGTTGTCATGCAATGCTTTGCATAAAGGTGGAACCCGAAGGAGGCCCAGAACCGACAAGTTCGGAGAGCCATGGAGCAGGCAAGAAACTGCAGTTGCTTCACTCGCTTCACTGATTGGAGTGCATCCAGAGGACTATAGGGCTCCTAGAAGGAGGCAACAGAAAAAAGCATCGTCGGGCGACATGTTCATATATTTTTGACTGACGTTTGACCTTCTGAACATTTCTGATCTTTCTGATGGTTCTTGATGGCTCAGGAAAACAAGAAGGCAAGACAGGTGCCTTGACCCCCAAATTCGACTCTTCAGTCTGCAGAGCAGTCATAGGAAGTCCCGAACCTGGAAGGCAGCGAAAAAGGAATTCAATGCTGAAGTGCGACAACTGGTCAAGTGCCAGTCCTACTTCGACAGTCTGAGAGCAGCAAGAATAGGATGCCAACAGGTGCAAAGACTCCATAAAAATGTATGAGACCATATGAGAAGTTTTTTTGCATTTGTTGCCATTGAGGTTTGTTCAGAAGCGGGATCCTCGAGTTCTTGCGCGCCAGAAACAGCAGATGAAGGAGCGATAGCAGATACATCGAAGGCACTGAGAATGTGTCCAGCAAGAGACCTGGCAAAAAGTGCAATTGATATGAATTAATGGGGAAGTGGATCCAAGTGGAAGTGGATGACAGGAGAACATCGAAAAAAACCAACGCGATCGTGCTCAAAAAGATCAGCAGAAGGCTGATAAGGACAGCCCCGGAAAAGGTGTCATTCAACCTGCTGATGCGCAGCTGTTGATTGGGTCCTTTTCTTTGCATTTTTTGACCGCGGAGCTGCTTCAGACTCCCAGCTACCGAAGAATGACTGGACAATAGAAACAAAAACAGTTGCATTGTTGGTCACTCTCTCAAAAGATTATGTGTGTGTACATCGTAAAAGAGACTGGTTTATGGTGCATTCCCACCCCGATCCCTTCCCACTTGGAGTATGGTGCAGTGTCCTGTGTGTGAAGGTGAAGGAGCGAGAAGAGCGAAAAGTTGCTGCAAGACAAGCAGAAGAGGCTGAGACACTGTCTTCTTTTCTTCAATTCTCTCCTGTTGTCGTCTTCTTGCAGATCAGCTAGTGTGTATGACTTGGTTTCAAGTGCAAGTGAGACCATCTTTGAAGTATTTGCAACCTTGTGAAAGTGCCGATTCCAAAGTAATACAGAAGCCCAGTCAACTGAATTAGTGCCCGCGCTCTTGCAAACTGCATCATTTGGATTTATTTGGAGATTTTGGTTGGTTATGGGCCAAATTTCCTACGGAAACATGGAAGCAAATGAAAAACTTAGGCTTGTAAGGTGCTGTACAATGGACTTCAAGAGTCAAAGACAGCGATTAGATGAGTTAGATGTTTTATTTTAGAAGACTACAACACTAGAGCGGACGGAAGGAGGGCAGAGGAAAAGAAGACAAAGAGCATGAGGAAATCTGATGCGGAGCAAGCAAGGAATGGCAATAGAGTTAGGACTAGAGAAATTTGTCCTCACAACCATGCACGCAAATGAACAAGAAGGCCAAACCGCTGTAAACGTTTGCATTATATATCTTGCACATTCAAGAAGTTCTCATAAGAGTGTGCGGCAAACAAGACCCTCGGTGGCAGAGGGTGAGGCAAACTTGTTGATTTTCGTTTGGTTTCTCTCGTGGAAGCTGCGGAAGGACTTCAGTGGCAACAACATGATAAGAGAAACCCAGCCCTTGTGCAAACTTGTGGAAGATACAGATTGGGTGCGCACGTAAATGACCACAGCAGCAACTGTTGTGACGTTGTGTGCCTGCAATCCAGAAGCTCACAGGTAGGAACATCGTGGCCATGATTATACACTTTTTTGGAGTGGCTCAGATCTACAAAGAACATATCAATATATGATATGATTATGCAGGATTATGCAATATATCTAGATGTATTTATATTGAATGTATTTAAGGATTTTATGTGTGTGCACTTTAAGACTTTGGCACTCCCTTTGTCCGAACAGGAGCGCTGGGCTGAGGCAAAGGCACGAAAGGAGGCCTGCCTTGGACATGTTGCGACGTGTTGTGACCCTGTGAAGAGATCGCTGTGCCATGTAGATCTGCTCTCACTGAATGCTTCAGGAGCAAAGAGCCCGGGGGGAAGTTGTGAGTGAGGAGAGTAACATTAGGAAGATGTATGTAATGTATGTGGGCAGTTTCTGTTGGCAGTGCTTTGCATGACATGCTTGGAGAAGTTTGGAGACGATGCGAAGTGTTTGCTTTGACAAAGATTGAGCGCAGGAGGAGGAAAGCGAGGACTCGGGAGTCAGCCAAAGTGTGTCAAAGTCAGAGAAAATGTAAGTGCTAAGAACTTCCATTGTATGAAATGGTGTCTTGTTTCTGTCAAGATATACATAGTATTGTCATGAGTTAAGATACTTCTTCTGACCCCATCATTGCCCATCATGCTTTGCATTCTGAAGGAGGAGGAGCAGGCGCCTTTCCTCTTCGTTCGGTCGAGTAATCATGGAGTGTAAAGCTTTTAAGACGATATGATACAATTGTGGAGTGTATGTATGTCATAAATCTGCAAGGTCTTGTCCCACGTTCTCGGCAGGTTGAGTACTTCTGCGAACCCTGTCGCAAGAGCTTCAAATCGGAAAAGGCCACACATGTTCATCGTGAAATTGCGCCATACATAAGCATTGAGTCATGCCCAACTGTAAGTATCACCAACTCAGCATGTGCTAGTTTCGGCTTTCTGCGCTTGAAATGATTCAAGCATGATTTTCCTTTTGCAACTGTATACTTTCGTTCCACTTGCCATATGCGTTTCCAGGCTTTTGACCAGCATGCAAAAAGCAAAAAACATTTGCAGGTGGGATTTGGTCAAGCCTTGGACCTGTCAGATTGACCTGGCATAAACAGCATGATGATCAGGTCGTTGCCAAGTTGAGAAAAGAGCTCGACAAGGAGATGGAGGCACACCATTCTGAAACTATTTGGACATTTCATAAAAATGTATTATGATGTATTATGTATGTATATGTATATATATATATATCTACATGTGCACATATGATACAGTTTACGCAACATATTACACAGACTGAGATCAGAGTTGCAAAGACATAACGAGTTGCAAACTGGAAATGGAGATGCCGCGAAGCCCAAGGAAGAAGCTAACAACGCAGAATTGGAAGAAAGTGATGAAGGCGCCATCGCCAGGGAGTTGTGAAGCGGCTTGCACCAAGCACCAGTTCCATCACTTTCTGCCAAAAAATCAGAAAAGAGCTATTGCCTATAGGATCTTTTAGGTTATAGATGGTCATAGATGGGTACTTAAAAACACTTATTACTTATTTAGTTCAATTGCACTCTTGAGGTTTAGTGCACTCAGCAGGACCTTTGGAGGAGCCTCATCCAAGCGAACAAACGGCCCGGAAAGAAGTGCCAGCGCCCGAAGAAGCACCCCGGGAAGTTCTGAGGGACAAGAAAGAGACTTTGGAGTCACGACAGGAGAGAACTGGGAGTTCACACCACCTGGGTGATAGGTCAATGAGGTTGATCTACAATGATCTAAACTGATTAGCTGCGTGGCTGCAGTTTATCACTGTTAACTGGCATTAACTGGCTAAACCCGTCAGTTACTGGCTTTTAATGTGACTGAATAGAAGGAACTTTCAGAAACTATGATATCATGTGGGATCATCATTGAGGAGAGTACAGTGGAATCATCACCTCCAACTCCAGTAGTCTTGTGCCGTGGATGAAACTGTCGCATAATTCTTCAAACCATTTCCCTGAAATCTGTTGGAATGAACGTTTCAGAGACAGGGTCATGCACAGGACCAAACGACTCTCAAAACCATGAGATAGACATGCCCTGCACACACTCTTACAGAACGTGGCCTGCTGGTATGCTTCGCCTGTTGCATGTAGGTCCATTGACAAGTAATTGATTTTAGCTATGTTTGTTACATCACTTCCTCATGCCAAGAGAGGTAGATTTCCTGGTTCTTTGCCTTAGCACAGATGTTTGGAGATTCTAAAGTGTTGAGGAGAGCGAGTCAAACGAAAGTCAAAGTGATGAAGAGGACTGACTTGTTCAGTGGCTGTGATACTTCATGATACTTCATTGCTTCAGTGGGGGTTGGTGTCGGATGGTGTCGTTACTTTGTAGGATGATTTCCTTGCTCGCTTTGCTGCCCGAAAAAGTGGTGGACAAGGCATGGTGCCTGTGCAGAACATGTGACATGATCATGAACATCTTGCGACAAAGATTGTAATCCCAGAATATAGGGTGTCCTTGAATTAGAAATCGACAATTTAATGGGGCTATAACAATATAACACATATTGACACTCTCATATTTGTTTGCTATTGCTCAAGCATTATGTGCGTGGAAATGGTGGTTGGCTCATTTTTCTCCACAATATGTTTCCATGTATATCTTATTTGCAGTATTTTCTGATTTTCTGGCCAATGGACCTTACTGTTGCAGCTCGCGTTCTGGTTGGTGTCGGAGCACTGGCTGTCACTATCCCTGGGATGCTCCTGGAAAATGGATGAAAATGGTAGTGATGTATGTTCCACGTTGACAAGCAGCATATGCAAAACAGAGGACTTGTTGACTTGTGTTATTCCATCACTTGTCATTGACAAAGCGTTTTAGAGAATATCACGTTCCAAAATTTCATGGATAAACCTTTCCACCATACTTTGTTTCAAAGTGGCACTAACAAAATGGCACAAAATATAGGACCAAGCTATCTACCGCTGACTTAATTTTATCTCGACTACTTCATCAAATTGTGGAAATGATGATGTGGAAGGGGAAGAAGAACTGCCCTGTTTCCTACAGTAATTGCTTTGATCATTCTTCAATTATTTGCTCATCGTTCCATTCTTTAGGTGTGAGGCATGGACGATGAAGATTTCAGAAGACTTGAAAGATGTTCTTGTAGCGGTTGAGGAGCAATTTGCCGCAAGATCCTTGCAGGTTTCTCCAGATTCCAAGGCAGATGTCATACATACTGTATCTGTACGCTAAGGAGTATCATTTGTTATTTGTGTGCGCGTGCGTGTGTTTGCGCATCGCGAAAGTATGCAAAAGTATGCGAAAGTATGAGAAAGTGGCAATTCATGTTGGGGCAAGGCGTAGACTGTCAGCCCTTAAAATGGTCGATCATTGTTGAGCATCCCAGAAACCTTCTTGTGCCGTGTCCCACGAAAGCCGCAGCAAGTCCATCTCAAATGAAACCGTTCAAATTCACCATGATTGCACCTAAGAAAGAAACTGTTGTTCGATTGTCAATGAATTCTCGCTTGCTATTTTTGTTGCTTTTTCGTCGGGAACCTGTAGTTCTGGAGAGAACAGCAAGAGGTCTCTCGGAAGATAGCTATGCAAAGAAGGAAGAACAGTAGCGTGGAAGTACCATGAAAAGGGCTTGATGATTGGAATCCAAATCGACAAGCAGCACAATGTCAAATGCCGCAAACTGCATCAGATCTTCAGGCTATCCTGCGCGCCCTGATCCTGTACCTGTGGAGGCTTGTTTGTGATCAACTTGATGATTTGAGAAAAACGATTGGCTTTGTATTGTTAGGAGGAAGATGCTGAGAATGAAGAGGAAACTCCTGATGACATTCGAGGTCGCAGGCGTGGACTCTCGAGTATGAGGATGTTTCATGTGCAAATGGCTGAGATGCAAAGGCCCACCTGAAAGGCTAGTGACTAGTGGAAATAAGTTGATCATGTTGGGCCGGCATTGCCAGTTTTGCACAATGTATATTTGGGTCAAAGATTGGGGTGAGATGTGGCTTAGATATATATGATAAAGGCGGATGTTTTTCTTTCCGATTGCCGTTCTACTACCATTTGTGCTTGGCTTCTCATCATCAAGGCTTGCATGCGTGCTTGTTTTTTCTGCATTTTTACTGTTCGCACTATATCTGCTATTTCCGAGTTACTGAATCTTTGCTTTTTGGCTAAGGCTTGTAGGCTGATTCGCTTTTCTGCTTTTCGCATCGATATCCGCTAATTGTGTAATATCCTGAATCGTTGCTCACTTTTTTGGCTTTTCCATCTGTGTTTGGCTTTTCAGTTCCCCTGCTTTTTTGCCTCTGTTTATTTTCTTTGATTGCTTACCTTGCTTAGATTCTTGCTACGTTCACTTCTCTCAGATGAAGCCCAAATCCATATCCTGCACCCGAAAGACAGTCATACGAAAGAATCATAAGAGCGGGTAGATCCGACAAGTATAGAGCATTTAGAGCGACATATGTAGAGCCCAGCACAATCAACAACAGCAATAGCGACATTGTGACAACAGCACGGAGAAGAAGTTTGAGCAAAAAGGACATCCACAGCGACAAGAAAAAATCATGAGCAGGAAAAAAACAAATGAACCGGGAGTGGAGGAGCACAACACAGATCGAGACTTGTACCAGAACAGTCATGGCAACGATGGAGGATCTCCTCGTGTTCTACTTGCGTTTGCTGCTCATACGCTCTATGTGCCATGTCGCTAGGATTGTGAGAAGGCATGCCAGGAACCCCCAAATAAAAAGTATGATCTCTGTACCCAAGATCATGAAGAATGCTCCAAGAACTGCAACTCGTCACACTTTGTAATCTTTCTAAGCTTCAATGTCCAAACCTCATATTTCTACATATTTCTTACTTTTACTTAGTATGTGGGATGTAAAAGTGTCAAGTCGTGTCAAGACGTTTCAAGACGTGTCAAGACGTGCAAGTGCCACGATGAGTGCGGCAGGACGCAGAAGAGGGAGCAGCAGATGGCTGCAGCCCTGCAGCGCAGACAGGAGAACGCAGCATAGCACGGCAGCATAGCACGGCAGCCAGGCATGTCCTGTTGAATTTGTTGGTCGACCCACCAGCTTCGTTGCAGGAGAGAGAGAATGTGCAAGAACTTGCAAAAGTCCAAGGGAGAGTTGACACACGTTGACACCGACAGGATTCATTACGCACATTTATGCGAACAAGGATTTGAATCAGTACAATCGCATCAGTATCAGTGTTTGCTTGCTCCATCCATTTGTCAGACTTACACGAGAGATATATGAAGTGTATTGAAGTGTTGTAAAGTGTATTGTTTGTATGTGACAAGCCGCTCGGCTCAATGTAGCCTAGGTGGTCTTTGCAAACAGTGCAATGCCAGTAGCAGACATCGAATATCGGGAATACTTCACCCCGGAGAAGATTGCAGAGCTCAAAGAGACCTTTGAGAGCTTTGATAGCTCTGGTGATGGTCGTATTGGTGCGGATGAGTTGTATGGCATGTTCAAGAAGCTTGGCAAAAACTTGACTCGATCGCAAATCCGGGAAGTCATGCGAGAAGTCGATGCAGATGGAAGTGGAGAAATCGAATTTGAAGAGCTGTGCATCTTGGAGATCAAGATGGCTCGTTTACGGCCTCGAGCAGATCTGATAGACTATGTAGAATACTTAGATCCCAAGTCAATTCAACAGCTTGAAGACATGTTTGACCGTATCGACTCAGAATGTCGCGGGCGAATCTCTGTGCTTGACATGAAAAGTTTGTTGGAAGCGCAAGGCTGCAAGGCGAATGAGGATGAAATTGATGAAATTATCGGAGAGGGAGAGCATGGAGGGGAACTCGATTTCTCCGGCTTTGCAGCTCGTTGGGCAATTATCAACAAGCATCGGAAAAGGATCAACTACCGCGAATTCCTGGACAGAGAAGAAGTTGAAGAATTGAAAACCTTGTTTGACGACGCGACCCTGGGTTCGGGTTACATGGCTGTAAACGAGCTTGATCATTTGTTCAGGAGACTTGGTTTTGCCATGAAGACCAAGCAGCTTCGTGGGTTGCTTCGGGACTTTGATTGCGATGGATCTGGAGAGATTGATTTTGAAGAGTTTTGTGTGATGATGCTTCGGTTGAAATGCTCGAAGCCTGTGCGACAAATTTCCCCCGAAACCAACGACTGCCGTACCCTGTGGCTAGAAGAAGATTTCAGTGCGAAAGAACTTCAGCGATCTGGATATTCGATCTCTCACATGAAGGCTGCAGGGATCCCGGTTCGACAAATTCTGACAGCTGACGTGACTGCGCTGGAAATGCGAAGATGCGGCTTTTCAGCTACGGAATTGCGCAAGGCCATGGCTTGACATTCATGTGAGTCAATGCTGTGAACCAACCAAAAATGAACAGGTGAACACGCCAATCCGCACCCACACATGTTGTTCATATATGTTGATAATGTTCTTTCAATGGGAATCTTAATTTTGGGGTACTTTGACGTACAGCAAAGCTTTCTGCACAAAGTGTTTTTGCCAGTGGTAAGGAAGTACGTACTGATACTGTAGGCTTTTTCTCTTGGTTTTGAAACAGACAGCAACGGGTTGTGAAGAAGAATCATAGGATCTCAATCTCAAGGATTGTGATGCATGTTTCGATGGAACCTTGCCCTGAGGCTGGTATGGGCGCCAATGAACTTAGAGCTTCTGGCTTCAGTTTGGCAGAACTTCGTTTGGCAGGCTTCTCTCATGCAGTTTTAGCACAGACCAACAAGGTCCTGCGGTCGTACTTTTGCAAAGGCAATTTGTCAATTCTTCCGCAGTTGAATCCGAAATGTGATCCAAAGAGGATGAAGATTGCCTCGCCTTTTGTGAAGCTATGGTCTGGCGCCTGTGCTCAAGTTCCAAAACAGATGACTCCAAGAATCCGAGAGCACACCGATTACATTCCAAGATCGGGTTCTCGACCATATTCCTCTTGCGATCTTCTTGGGACCAAATCATGGGAACTTGAGAATTTGAGACGACCAATGACAGCAGCCTGAAGGCCTGGCACAACATGTCGTAGAATGGGATTTTCAAGGCATCACCAGCATATTTCAACAACTCCAATGAAAATTGATTGAACTTGATGCCTTGAATACCTACAAGGCTAGCACTCTACACTGGAGACATCATTTGTCGCGCAATTTGGCCGGGAAGAAACACCAGCCCTGTGTACTTTTAAGTCTCACCAGATGTTCAAAGCCAGCCTTTTGGCACTCACACTGCAGTTCTTCACCGCAGTGAAATGTTGTGTTTCTGCAAGATATCCGTCTTTTGGGGTGGCTTTGGTTCCAAAGTTTCACCATTCGTGGTCATTTCACAACAGATGCTTAGCTGCTTAGCCTAAAGGCTGCAGAAAATGGATGAACATGTTTGCTTCTGCTTGCTTGCTCTTCAAACGCGAATGAGCACTCGCAATGCTCTTCATTCTGTGTGATGTC
>VSDK01027557.1:319517-337178 GCA_009767595.1 Symbiodinium kawagutii
TGCTGAACCATACTCGACTGCACACTCCCAGGTCAATGGTGTCAAGAAGGCACAGAGGGCCAACAAACAAGAGGCCACAAGGGTGAGGTTGTGCCTTTGATTGTGCATGTTTGTGTCTTGAACAGGTTGAATTTATTTTGTTTTGTATTCTACATGTTCGTAGATTTGCATGGGCTCCATTCCAGATCGTCAGAAACCATCCACTGCATTGCTGAAATTTGAGAGGTAAAGGAAGCAGACTTGACTGGACCAATTCCAGAGGCCTTGATCACTTTTTGAAGTGTTCAAATGTGCAGTTGACACTTTGAATGCGGTTGCACCATCCAAAGGTTTAGTCACTGCTTGGTAGTACTTTTCAGGGCAACACCTGTGGTGTTTGCAAGGAGGACGACTGCGTCTGAGTATTTCTAGTACATCGTCCTGGTTGCAAACGCAAGTTTCGACAGGACTTTTCAAGCAGATCGGCTCTCTTCAAGCATATCAAGGTGCGGCAATAGGCAAAGATAGGCAAAGATAGCACAGACAGGCAAAGATAGGCAAAGATAGGCAAAGATAGGCAAAGACGGGCAAAGATAGGCAAAGATAGGCAAAGATAGGCAAAGTCCAATCGAAAGGACCCATGTGGCCATTCTCAAACAGCGGTGACCCAGGCCAGTGGCCATGCAATGCTGAAGCCACCGGAGGAAGCATCGAAGGGCCGAAAAAAGAAACGGTGAAAAACGAAGGCCCATTGGGATCCCATTGAGTCCATTGTCATCTCATCAACCCTGGCACTTTCCATCACTCCTCACTGCTCTTCACAGGTTGGAACAGCCACACAGGGAAACGATACTGCTACGCATCGAGTTATGTCAGTAACGGCATTTGTTCTTGCGTCCTGCCCGCATAAGATGATATTGTGTGAGATTGTAATGATATATTGTGAGTGAGATTAAATGAGTTGCAGGTGAAGTTGAGCGCAAAGTTGACGCAAGATGGACGGCCGTGAGCTGTCCAAATTGCAAAACTGGCCTGGCTGCACCTAAGCTTTCGGCGGGGCTCACCTCTGAAACTGAGCCTGTCCCGTGAATCGTGCCTTGCCAAAAATGTGAAACTGATCCTGTCGACGGATGTGAGCAAGTGAAAGGAACTGGTCAATCGTGTCAAGTCTGGGTGCAAAAGTCGGCTTCCTGTAGACGTTGTCTTCAAACATGTGAGACAGTCAAAGAGCAATTGGAAGGAACTACAGTGCAAATGGGTTTCGAAGAACCCCGGACTCTGTTGGTCAGGGCTACCGTACTTGAGAAATCCGTGAAAACAAACATATCACCGTGACGCTCATAACTCATACTTTGCTGCGCATAACTCATGATACTCATGTTTAGAATCTGAAGCAGAAATGGTATGTATACTAGTTGGATAGGGGTGTACCATGTACTGACATACACTATCATGATTTTATTGTAGTGCATACAAAGAGAGCTTCGCTTCGTGCTTGCTTTGATGCCATGGATGTCGAACTGTCCTGAGCTCAAAGTTGATACACATGTTACAAAGACTGTACGTAGTATAATAATATACAATAATTGTACATCGAATTCTTGTTTTCATGAAGTTTTCATCACATGCTTGCTTCGATGTTTGTCTTTCAGGATTGCAGAGTCTCTTTGCGGAGCTGTTTCAAACTCAGTGGTTCGATACAATTGACCGTGTTGAAACACTTCCAGCGACAGCTTTTGCGCTGCAGGATCCTGCCTTACTGCTGGGAGGTGCATCAGGTGAGTGCTGGAATGCTTTGTTCCTCCTGATGTGCAAGCCCTTGATATGCCATGTTCATCTATGTTCCACAACTCGCAGTTGCAGGCCAATGATTAAGCTGCATGTGCCCTTTTTCTTAAAATATTAGCGTAAGTACGCGTAAGTACATCATACATATATAACTATACTAAGTATCTTAAAGCCTTTACTAAGTATATCTAAAAGTCTAGAAGTATACTAAACTCTGGAAGACAAGAATCTCTAAACTCGATACAATGACAACGATCTACTTGTCTCGAAGGATCAGCAGCAGACGTGGGTCTGGCTGGGCGAGCCGTTGCTTGGTTGGCCGATGTGCGTTTGGCACTGAGATGATGAAGCGATGCGTAGTTGCGTTTGGAGACGGAGACCGAGACCAACTCGATCCGAAGGTTCTGCTTTGTTTCAGCCATCAGCTTCCAGCAAAAAGAGAGGCCAGGCACGTGTCTTGGTTTGATAGTTGCTACGTTCATGATGTTAATGGATCTTTTCATGGATCTTTTCATGGATCTTAATGGATGTCGACGTATGTCAATGGTCATCTTACCAGGTAGCAGCATTGCAGATCATGCTGAACGAATTGCTCAGTTGGGCAAAGCTGAGCTCCAAGAGCGTCTTCAGCTCCCTGCGACGTCAGCGTCCCTGCGTGGCATCTGAGGCGTTGGACTTGGTGGCTGGGTGCCTCAAGGCACGCCATGGCCGCATCAACGGTCTATATAAACTGCATGCTACGGCTACGCAATGCTATGCCAGGCGTCACAAAGCACCGCTACTGGGGTGAGCCAGGCACTTGAAGCACTACAAGAAGGAGATTCGTGCGACATTGAAGACTTGGTATGACTTGATGTAAGGATTGATGGTGTAGACATTGATGTATAGATTGATTCTGATTGATGGAAGAAAGGAGCCCACCTCGGTAGATTACTGAGTTGCTGGCTCAGCAAGATTTGATTGTGTTTCATTTCTCCTGCCCTTTTGATGACTCTTCCCTTAGCAAGCTTCTCACATACTACTCATCTCATCTCATATGATTCCTATGTTTCCTTTTTCTTTCTTTATCGCTTGCGAGCCTTTGTTGTCCACCTTTAGACTCATGCTTTGGGCTGTCTTCAAAAGAAAACCTTCTGGAATTGGATCTAGTTGGGATGCTGACTTTGGACGAGCTTAAGATTGCCATTCATCCAAGAGTCTTAGTGTTGCAGCATTTTGCAATTCTATGTGCAACCTGAGCTGTCTGATTCGAGTGCCTAGATGTGCCTAGCTGCGGGTGCCTTCTTACTCCTGGTTGCCGAACCATGCAGAATCTCCTGGTGCCGCAACGCCGTCTCCAATGCAGAGAGCACGTTTTGTATCGAAGCAAACTTAGCAGATCAACCTAGTCTAGTACTGTAGGCCAAGATCAGTGCACATTAAGCGGACAAAAACAACCAGATCCTTGCCAGGGGGATGTGCTTTTGAGAGAACCGTGTTTCGTTCTCTTGCTTTCAGCTCTATTTGGATTGAAGCTCACCTTGTCCGGCTATTATCACTGTTGCTGTTATCGCTATGGTGGTCATCATTTCTGTCATCATCATGGTGCATTGCTGCCCATGGTTGAAATACTTGAAATACTTTGTAGATGTAGATAGCAAGACCATATGCCCGTGGCATCTGGTTGCATTTTCTTAACACTGTTCAAGAGGCTTGTGGAACAATTGCGCCGTTGTCTCAAGTGGAAAAGGTTTGGCTTGGCTGGGCGTCCGGCTAAAATCTGTATCCTTTCGCTACATGCGTCCCGTTTCAGTCTTTGAAACCTTACAAAAGCTGGGGCCTGGGAGCTGTGTTAGGCTACGTTCTCACCTACTGTGCTTGTTCTTGGAGCTATAAGCAGTGCGTTTTACTTGGCAGGCTGTTCTTCAAAAGATAACGGCTTTGACCGCTTGGGTTCTTGCCAAGTTTGGGATCTTGTGAAGGTCGAGAACTCTACCAGAGACTTTTGACCCTCCACATGCTCTGCGGCTTTTGGCACCGGATGGTGCGCAAGTCCTAAGAGAGATCTACTTATATAATTTATATCTTTTCAAAGAATCACAAGTTGAAACTCTGCCACTTCTCAGACTCTAGTGGATCTTGTACAAGTCTTTCTGAGGGACTTCTCGCACAGATCTTGCCAAGGAATCTTGTACGAGCTCACAGCATCAGCATCTCTTGCAAAGCCAAGTTTTAGGAAAAAAGAGTAAGCTTTTAAGTATCATGTCAAGTGTACCAATGCCAGGGGCGTTTTGCCGGGATCATGTTAAACAATAAATGAAAAGAGCTCCACATGCGGAACACTTTTTCCAACAGTTACCCGCTGCAGTAGCTCGGTTGTTCGAAGGACAACAGGAGCGAAGGGAGCACTTTTGCAAGATTCGCTCAATGGGCGGAAGTCTCGCTCGTTATCGCTCGTTCTTCACAATGTCGCATCCACACTTGGACGACCTAGGGGTGTTTTTTTGTTGCAATCACAATTCTTTAGGCATCTTTTTGAGTGCTCGATCCACTAGGGGAAAGTGTGTTTTCAAATCCATGAATTTGGTGGCGCTGCATTTTGTTGTTGAAGTCCTACCAAGTGCAACACTCAAGTTTTGGAATATGTAAATGGTAGCAGTAGCAGCGTTTAACCTGATCGCCAGAGAGATCAGCAGCTGGCAAGTTACATACATGACCACAAACAGAGAGAGATCAGATCGGTAGATGCCATCAGACAGATGGACAGATTGGATAATGTCCAAAAATAGAAGAGGCCAAACTGTTTCCGAAGCGGGGCACCTCTTTTGTTGAATCGTCACCAGTATAGGATACAAAAGGACATACGATACGGACTACAGTAGGCACCATGACGAGAACACAACTCTTCGCTCTGCAGCACCATCTGCAGTTTGATGCAGTCAAGTTCTGACGTGGAAAAACCAAGAGCTACATGGCTACATTCCAGGGGCAAAATGATGGCTTTGAGTTTACAGCGCCCAGGCTACCAGCTGCATTCGAAGTCAGCCAGTGACTCAAATCGCCACGTGTGCCTTCCTACCGGCACGCTGCGCGCTCCAAGGAGAAGGGGAAGCTGTTGAGGCTGTTGCTCTTGCAGTACGAACCAAACCGCCCAGTTCTCACTGCGACAGACACAGTGCAGATCCGTGTCGCATGGCAAATCAGGCCAGGCGGTCTGCTCATGGTGCCGACTCCCTTTGGCCTTGTTGCGATCTCAATGTCCAGTCATTGTTGCATTCTCTGGAAAGACATGATACCGAAAGACTTGCATGTCTCCATTAAGTGTGGCAAATTGTGGTGTTAAATTTTGCAAGTCTTGGTGCAGATGATTCTTCGAAGAGGCGGCTCAGGAGCCTTAGCAGCGATCTCAGTACTGCAAAGGGTTGGCACGGCATTTTTGTAAACATCCTTCCAAGATAAAGCCCTTTCTTTCCCAGGCCAGCCAAGACCAATTCGTTGCAGGCGCAACACCAACCGACCAACCGATGTGATTTCTGAAGACCTGTTGCCTTCCAACGTTATCCATGGACTGCTCACAACTCCGCCTTCACTGCCTTCACAGTCCTTGTGACATCAGGTGTTGCAACATCTGGTCCCGGACTTTGCTTCCACCCAGCTCGCCCACGGGAGGCTATAGCGTATTGTAGCATGCTAGAGCTTGACCTGCTTAGAAGAACCATTTCTTTCGTCAGCTGTGAGCCAGGGCCTGTCGTGCTGTGTGACTATATGCTTGTATTGACATTAACATTTTGGTGGCTCAAGCCTCAATGTTGAGATCTACCTTTACCTTTCCAAGTAAACCGCTCGCTTCACCATGATGAACTATTTCGTCTTGTGGGGAGTTTTGCAATTCTTTGTCTTCTTGACCCCAGGGTCAGCCAATTGCGATGCAGGAGATTGTAGTGCAACTTCGCCAGCGTTGCTGCAGCGAAAGAGTGAAGGCTCGCAAAAGATTGTGATGGGAGGTCATGAGGAGAGCCTGTATGAAGAGAGCACTGAAGAGAGCTTGTATGGAGAGACAAGCACAGAAATTACAGGCAAATTCACCCTTTCCTACGACATGTCTATCTACCAGGGCACTGCTGAGGAAGTTTCGGACATGCAGCAGAAAAGCCTGAAGGCTTTTCAGCAGGCCCTTGCTGTTGTCCTAGGAGATGGCATCAAAGATGATGACCTTGTCCTACACTTTGAACAAGTGGTGGCATTGATCCAATCCAAACAACGTCGAGAAAGGGCAGAAGCGGTTTGCTTCTTCACATTCCCTGTGCCAACCGGCGTAGATGTAGCCAGTATGGAGGAGAAAGTACGCAACCTGGAGCCAGAGATTATCTCAGGAGCGTTGAAATCTTCCTTGACGGAGTTTGGAGTGCCAGACACGGTGGAAATCATTTCTGCTGTCACTGAAGTACACAGCACTTCTGACACTTCTCATTCCTCGTCATCGCCACCGCCCTGCGACACCCCAACTGGAGACACGATTGAGGGCAGTTTCCATTTGAGTTATGAGATGATCGACTTCAACCCGACTGAAGAGGAAGGGGAGAGGCTCCGAGAAGCAGGGAGGGAGGCCGTTCAGGAAGGCTTGGCTCATCTCATTGGACACTCCCTGACAGGACATGATCTCCATGTGACATATGAGACGCCCTCATCGCTCATTCAGCAGCAGCCCGTGGACCAGTCGATTGCAGTGAAAGTGGTCTTCACTTTCCTTTGCCCAAAGGACATTGCACCGGAGTTGATGTCAGAGGCAATCATGCAGATCAGCGAGGAACAATTGAAGACAGCCATGGATGACATCTTCATCGTGGTTGGCATTGATTCCCACGTGTTGAATCTGCACGTCAGCCCTATCACCAGCACATGGTTTCATGGAATTCCATCGACTACAACGACCACATCGGTCATGAGCACGACGACAAGCACTACTACCCTGGCATACACATTAGAAGATGTCCATCCATGCAAAGACTACGAGGATTTCATGCCTGAACAGAAGATGTCTGACTACGGCTGGTGCGAGTATGATGCTGGAAAGGACAATCTGTCAGATTTGGCATGCCTTGATGCAGGGTGTGAAGCCTGGGGCTATGCCGAGAATGCGCCGTTTTGCCACTGCCCGTCAGAGGCCAGTTGCGCTGCTGCCGGCTTGACATGGAAGTACCACACCTGCAGTAGCGAGCTGTCG
Source organism: Symbiodinium kawagutii (assembly GCA_009767595.1). Lineage (NCBI taxonomy): Eukaryota > Dinophyceae > Suessiales > Symbiodiniaceae > Symbiodinium > Symbiodinium kawagutii. The sequence continues at coordinate 326,488 of VSDK01027557.1, forward strand.
GCGTACATGCATGGAGAATATCCAGCTCTAATTGCAGCTGCTCGTGAACAAGGAAATTGCTCCGGTTTGGAGACCTCCTGGGACCAGAACATTGAGGATGTCCTGGAATGGTCTGCACGTCTGTGCTGCTCTTCTTGGCCACAAAAGTTGTGTGATGTTGATGCAGAGTTGATTACTCCATGTAAGGACTCCTCTGATTGGATGCCGGACAACAAGGTATATAAACATAGCTCTGAGACTTGCAAAGAATCTTTGATGAACTGGTGGGAGCAGTACACGGCCTTGGAGACTGCCTATGAACAAGGCAGCTGCGATGGCCTTGAATTTAGCTGGGGAGAGACATTGGCCGAATGGGTGCGGTCTCCGGCATGGAACTGTTGCCGCTCAAGTCCTGCATCGATTTGTGATCCTGACCTGAAAGTGGTGACACCCTGCAAGGACTCAGAAGACTTCAAACCGGATGTTGTACTCAACAGTTACTGTGAAATCCCATCTACCAATGAGTCCACATGTGCAGCGGCCGGCTGGCAATGGCATGAAACCTGGGGCCATTGTGAAGCTGGTGCGCCTTGCAAGGACTCAGAAGACTTCAAACCGGATGTTGTACTCAACAGTTACTGTGAAATCCCATCTACCAATGAGTCCACATGTGCAGCGGCCGGCTGCCAATGGCATGAAACCTGGTGCCATTGTGAAGCTGCTGCGCCTTGCGAAGCAGCTGGAGGCATGTGGACGGTGAGGACCTGTCATGATGAGTTTTTCAACAACGAAGACTTCGAATACATCCGGGGTCTCAATGAAGTGGAGAACGGGGCCATCTGTGAGGACGTGGAGATCCATGGGCATCCAATCTCTGGAAGCATCAACTGGGCCGGAGAGCAATGCTGCAGTTCGTGGCCTGCATCTCTTTGCAGGAAAGATTTCAAGAAGATGACGCCCTGCGCTGCACCCTCAGATTTTGAGGCTGAGAAGGTGATGTGGGCGTACTGTGACTTCTACTCTCATGGCCTTGGATTGCCAAACGCCTCTGTTTGCCAAGCTCAGGAGGGCTGCCGTGGAGATGAGTATTGGTGCGACTGTACCGATGAGTCCGCATGTACAGCTGTTGGAGGCCTGTGGGTATCCCACTCCTGTGGGGACGAGATCGATCAATGGTCGACAGAGCAGCATGAGTTGCTTGACCTTGCCGAACAGGATGGCACTTGCAACGGGCACCTACTTCATGGCCACACAAAGCTTGAGGACGTTGTTTCTTGGCCAGCACAGACCTGCTGTGGCTCCACCTACCCTTCGACCATCTGCGACAAAAACGTCGAGAAAATGACAGTTTGCTTGCGCAAGGAAGACTTCCTGCCCACCCATGTGACTTGGGCGCATTGTGAGTTGTGGCCAAGTCCAGAGGAAGATGCTTGTGTGGCAGCTGGTTGCACTTACCAAAGCGACTGGAGTTACTGTGAGTGCTCCACAAAGGACAGCTGCGATGGTGCAGGGGGTATCTACTGGGAAGGCAACTGCACATCAGAGACGTCGTGGTACTCACCAGCCATTCACAAAGGCATCAAAGAAGCCATTGAGGCTGGTAGCTGTGAAGGCATTGAGGCTGGTTGGGGTGGCCTCGAACAGCAAATCCAGTGGCCAGGAGGCCAGTGTTGCTCAACGGGCAAAACCGTTTGCGAGGAGCTGAGCGAGACATAGCGAGACCTGAGACAGATCAACCCAGCGTCCTCGGCAGAGCCAAGTGCTTTTCTTTTCAGCAAAGCCTGAGGAAACAGACTGAAAGTCGGGAAATTTCAAGAGCAGAATGAAAAAATGCACGTTTACTGACTGGCATCAATCGCCCGAACTCAAGGAATTTTGCAGTGTAATAAGTACATTCTTGGACCGAATCTATTTTGCTGGATTTGCATTCATTGCTATGGGCGGATGCAGGATGGAGATATGGAGCGGATGCAACCTTTGGTGCTGCATCCTCAGAGTCCTCGAATTTGTTCGACTTGACTCACTGCATTGTCACTGCATTGGTTTTCAATTTTGTTTCATCATTCTTTGTTTGAACTTTGTTGCAGCGAGCCTCTGAATATAATTTTCAACAAAACCGCCAAAGCAGCGAAAGGCGGTAGCATCACAATGTTTATGTACAATATTGTACTGGTACCATATTGCATATATACTCAGTACTTGAATCAAAATGCACCATCTCCGCTTTACCCCGTGCTCCTGATGGGCCGGTCCATCATCACAATGACCGACCAACGTATCATATGAACACTTCAGTTTGGCCTAGGGTTGTCGGTAACCTCTCCAGCCGATAGCAGACCAGACTGTACCGATACCCAAAGATAGCCTTCATATTACAAGACCCAAGGACTAGAAGGAGCTGTGGCATACAAGTACATTCTGGAAGATCTAAAATCTTCGTCGTTTGATGGGAGCCGAGATATTGAAATGCCTGAAGTGCTGAAGTGCAGTGAGTGTGGAGGAGATAAGCTTCAATTGGCCAGCAATTTAATAGACTTTGAACACACACTGGCACGGATTTGTAGACGTTGGGCAGTTGCACAGATAATCCTACAGATACCCAACCAATACCGGAAAATTGTACGTTTTGCGACTGTTTGGGACATATTCACATCACATTGTATATCCCTGGGCTGAACTTCGCAGTTGAAAAACCTGGTACATTCTATTTCCAGCTTCCATTAGTGAAGGGTGCTCTTTTCCACTGACACCTGGTCACAAGATGTCAGACGTGTAAAAATCTAATACCAAGTGTCCCAAACTTTCACCACATCGCCATACAATCTAAGCAAGACCATTTGGTTGATCTCGATCAACCAAGCAGATAAGGAGGTATAGAGAGCCATTAGAACATACCTTTGTTTCATCACCGATGTTTGCGTTTGGGGGACCCCTATTTGATCAAGGCATCTAAGAGTAGCAAGTTTGTCTACTACTTACATCTTTTGGCCTTGGCATTCTTGTTTGGAACTTGCTCAAAGCGAATCCAGGCTGAAACCCTGTCCGATCCTGTTCCCTGTTTCGTTTGTAATGCCAGCTTCTGAATCGTTCAGAGTGCATGCAGTGCATCATGCGAGTGCTTTGCCCGATGCCTCGTCAGCACTTGCTTTGTTGGAACGAGTCAAACGAAATGCAGAAGCGTTGTTAAGAGCTCGGGGATGGTCCGTGCTTTCGCTTGTAGAACTGTGCTGCTGTAAAGTTGCACCAGAAAAGACGGCGGGGCATGTGGAAGGCTGGTGCATTCCTGCAGGCGATTGCAAGACTGCCGAACGCATTGCAATCCGATTGAGAACTCCCAAGGGGAAGGGTCACCATGTACTGGACTTTGAAAGTGTATTTGGGACCATGCTTCATGAACTTGCGCACATTGTTCATTCCAAGCACACTCCAGCTTTCTATCAATTGATGGATGAGCTGCAAAACCAGTGGGAGAGACTGGAAGCGTCCGGTCAAGTGCTTGATGAACATGGCTTTCCAACTGTTGGGGGTCACCGAGTAGATACTTCGCAACACAACCCCAGCACTGGACACGCACGTGCTTTGGCTTTGGCTGCTGCAGAAAAGCGAGAGCGTTTGAATGGAATCATGTCATCCCAAAGGTTGGGTGGGAAACGCAGCGACTGGGAGAGCTTGCCGCCTCGTGAACGAGCCGCACGAGCTGCTGAACGACGTGCTCGAGAAGCAGCACTTGGCTTTGGTGAAGAAGAAGAGCCGCAGAATGTGTTGACTTCTGTCACTGACAAGCGTGGCCTCCCGCAGATACCTTTTCAATCTGCAAGTCTTGATGTTAGACCTGCGAAAAGACTTAGAATTTGTGCCCAAAACAGATGCCAATGCGGCACTTGTGTCGTAGACACTGACGCTACACAACTGCTTTCCTCCCCGTCTGATGCCGCTGCAGAAGAGGACAGATTGTTGCAAGTGGCAATTGCCGCGTCTCTCGAAATGCAGGATCAGTTGCATGGGTCAAAGGCCAAAGAGCCATCTGACTCTGGTTTGGATGCTAGGACTGTTTTTCAGGAGGTTTGTATAGTTGTAAGTGATGATGATATGGAAAGAGATGAAAAGTACACAAAAAAGAGTTGAATTGCATCTTGTCAGACCTTTCAGTCTCCCGCAAATTGCCGTTCTCCACTGGCGCCTCTCTTTGGTTTCCACAGGTTGGGCAGAGTGCCGCGCGAGCGCGCGACCTTGGGAACTTTTTGGTATCTCGCTTTCCAACCAAAGCGCAGGAAGCTGAGAACATCGGCTGAGTTCCGTGGCAGCCGTGGTACATTGCAACACCGCACCGCTCAGGCGAGAACGACGAGTTGCATCTTGGTTTGAGTTTGCCACAGAGAAGCCTTTGCTGAGCTTTGCCTTGGAAAAAACAGCTGTGGTTTGGTCCTGTTCGAATAAGCAATCTCTCAATCGAGGAACATCAGAATCAGAACGGTCATAGGGTCAGCAAAAAAAACACAACAAAGCAAGCGAAAGTATCAAATTTGCATCGATGATCTATCCTGGAGTCTATTTGGGACGTGCTTCGTTGAGTGAGGCATGCGTATGCGTCCCTCTTGCCTTTCCTTACCGGCGTCCCAGCAGTTTGCGCCTTGAGACAATGCAGAACATGGCCCAGCTTGTCACATGCATGCCCCGGAATTGGAGGATGCAAGCTCTGCCAGAGCTGCTGATATCAGCACGCTGGGTTCTCAGACTTATAGTCGCAAATGGTCGCAAGATGTTGTCCCAAAGGTTTCTCTGGACTGGGTTGGGACAGAAACCCCTTGTGAGGCTGGCACACTGGCGGCCAGTGAGCGCGAATGTGTCCGCAAGAGCAGAAGCAATCCAGGCATCTTCCAGCGCTTGGCCATGAGATCCATGAGTTCTCTGGGGAGTTCTGCTGTCTCTCAGGTGGTTCTCGATGGCTTGGAATTTGCTTTACGGATTTCGGGTGCCAGCGCATCTCAAGCAGCAACTGCAGCGCGCTTCGAGCAGGAATCTTGGTGAAGATGGGGACATGCGACAGAAGTTTGTCACAGCTGAGCTGAACCCAGTCATGTCCTGAGGGTTCGCCTGTCAGCAATCCGGCAAATGTCTGGTCGGTCCCTTGGAGCAGCTTGACAGCTGATACTAGACTTTTTGATATAAGTCTCAACATGTCTAAACCAACGAAATACAACTAATTAGAAATAATTAAACAAGATTGAAACCATGATGATATTGAATACGACCAATGTTTATGATTCTTGTGGCTGATCAGTTGTTCTGCTTCTCATCCAGCATGTCACATTCCAAAATAGTGCAGACATCTTCGCCGAAGGTGGTACAGTGGCATCACAGGCTTTGGTGCAGGCGAATTCTTCTTGCAAGACACAACTTTGAGAAATTTGTTTTTCTTTGAAAACCACTTTTAGAATCTTTTAGAAACAGGACGAGAAAAAGCTTTGATGTTTGCAATTTCGGATGCGCTTCATCATGTCTGGAGGAGCTTGCTCTGACAAGCTGTGCTCGCCATGCTGTGGAAGCATCGAGTATCAAGGACAGAGTGGTTCTCAGTATGCATTGTTCTATGACGTCATTTGCAGATCACCTTGCCCAGTACTTCCTCGGCTTCGTTTAACTGGGCCTTTACTAACGCACAGGTTTAACCCTGCCTTTAGTATATTAATGTTTTTAATGGGCAATCCATTTAATCTGGTTTGATTCACTTATATATTGCTGGAGGAATGGCTGGAAGCTGAGAGAGATGCTGGCAGGTTCAAACCTGCATTTAAAATGGACTTTTAGGATGGGGTGCCAACGGTCAAACACCAAGAAACAAATCACAATATGTACATGTAAAGTCAATCTTCTATTTGAGGTAGGGCTTTGTTGTTCCAAAGCGTTGGATGCACCATCTTATACATGTCTATGTTGATCATGAAGATCAATTTCCTTTAAATTGGTAATTAACGAGCTTGCATTTGCTAGCTAAGCGAGAATGCCACCAATAACCTTGTCGGCGATGAAAAACGGTCAAAAAACACACAGCGTGAAAACTGCGTGAAACGACCGTGAAAAACTGTGAAAAGGCCGTGAAAAACCCGTGAACGCACAGCAAAAACTTGTGTCAAATTTCCTCAGGATTTTTCTGTGTTTTTTTGTTTTTTGTTGTAAATTAAGGGATATGATCGCTGCATATTGCAGAATGCGTTCCATCAGGTGCAGCTTTAAATTGATCAAGCAGCAACATGACTAGTACTAGTAGTGCCAAATCATCCGTTCAAAGGGCCAAGGAAAGGGCTGACAAAGCAAAGAAAGAAGCTGAAAAGCCTGCTCCTCATTCTTGAGAAATTACATGGGCAGTACTGGTTCAACTGATCAATGGGCAGTCTGGTACATTTGGGCGCATGAATCTGATGATGGCTGGAATGCATTTACACTTACACATGTACATATAGATACGCACATTTCATATCATATATACATAGATATATGAAAAGGGCTTAATAAGTAAAAACATGCCTCGGTCAGCTCGCACCAGTTTAACTTGTCCTTTGGAAGGGCTGGGTTGCTTTGAATATCATGATTATCACGAAAGCTAGCGTTAGCTAGCTGGAGCTTCTTTTTTCTTTAGCAAAGCTTAAAGGGATCTCGTTGACCCACCTCCCTCGGGCTCAACTCCACCCGGGGCCCTCCTGGTTCTCTGGTTGATGGTAGGATTTTGGCTTTTGCTCGAATCTTCTTCCCTTGGTTCCGTTAAGAAAAACTGCCATACAATCAAGATTATTCCGCCAGCCAATACAACAGCTTATCTGATGATATCTGAGGCACTTTGATTCTGAACATGTTGCGGTGCCCGCATGGGTTTCACTACTAGCGGTGTTTGCATCCGTTTAACAGCTAGGTTAAATACTGTAAATATTGGATTTGTATGGATTTGTCATGATCAGCAGATCCAACGTCAACCAGTCAGCCACGGTATTTCTTCTGCAGTTCAGTTGAGCGACGCTCAAATACCAAATTGATACTTAATTTTTCTTAGCTTCGATCCATTGCATGTGCACACACTTTCCCCTTTATCCTCCCCTCTTGCTTCTCATGACAAACCCAAGGCGGCTTGATGCTTAGCTTTCGTCCACCCCCCCTGGGCCCTCAAGTCTTTGAATTTGCTACTGTGGTGTCAGCTCAGATTAGAATCCAGATTCAGAGCATGTCAGAGCCGAGTGCCAGGACGAAAATGATCCGAATCCACGATCTGTTGCCCCAGATTTGAGTTTGGCGGTGAAGGACTTGAAGACGAAGGCTCAAAGCGTTCCCCAACAGCTGTCGTGGGGATGCACCAAATAGCACATTGCCAATTGGTAACGCATTGGTGACACGTGGGTAACCCATTGGCAATATTTGTGCAAGTCATCCACAAGTCATCGGCAAGTCAGAGCAGAAGTCAAACTTGTTTTCCTATAGATCCTATAGCACGTATCACATCAGGTGAGAGCATGTGTATTTCAGGTCGCTTCACAACTGAGACCATCCGCATTCGGACCAGTAAAGCCAAGCCCATGTTGCTGTTTTGCCAAGCTGTTCAGTGCCCGCTTGGAATCCATTCAGGGGTCCTTTTGCCATATGTTCGCACCCATGCTGCTATGTATCTTACCTTTTGACATAAGACACTGCAAAGAGCACTTCTAGGAGCTGCTACTCCATACCGGCTGCTGCTTGTTTGCAGATGTTGCAGGTGGAAGCATCCCAGCCTAGCACTCTGGTGGGGTCTTGATGCGAACAGCCTGTGAAATGTTTGGTTTCTGTGATTTGTGGCAACTGCATAGCACTTCCGCACTGTCAACAGGACTTGCCCTTGCTGAGTCAAGGGCCTGTAGCCATCACCCCTACTGATTGCGAGCAGGAACCTCAAAGCCTAAACCTGGTAGCTGCACATGGCTGGACACTGAAGAGATTACTATAGTACCAGTACGGCAACACGGCAACATCGCTATCGCTTCGCTGAGTTGGCTCAGGTATTTGTTCTTTGGGCCTGGCTTTCAAGGAAATGCTTTGGACAAAGCAGAAGAGTTTGCTGGACAGACTCTTTCCGTCCTTACCTGAGAGATGCTGAGCATCGCTGGATGGCGACATTGCGATGCTCGCGTTAGGCTGACCTGCTTTGTCCACCGGACTCCTCAGATGTGGGACCTTACGAGGCCCGGAGACTTCACTGAATTTTCAGATGCAGCTGCAGATGCCGCTGTCCCAGGTGAATACTCCATCGAATTTGGCACAGCTGTGGGGTCCCAGAAGGGCACGGCCGTAGGGCACGGCCGTGGATTTCGCTGATCGTTTGCTCTTTCCCCTCACTTCATGAGGCTGGGACGAGCCGCCTTGTCCTGCTCAAGGCTGTGTGGCTGGCATGATTTCGAGCCCGTTGAGTCGTGCTGAGCATGGACAAACGGACCCATGACAGGTTGAACCAGCAAAACCTCTTGAAAAGTGCAAAGCTGAGATAAACTGAGTTTCTATATGTTTCTATGGAGTTCAAGCTATTGAGACCAAAGGCATCAAATCATTGCCGCATTTTGCCAATGGGACCTGCTTTGGCAGAAGGTGCACCTCACCTGTGCTTCTCGCTCATCACCAGAGTCCTGCTGTCCATCCCATTGGACTACACTTGGTGCCTTTCTTGCTGATTTGATGCTGAATCTGTTGATGTGATTTTTTGCCAGATCAAGAGGTATGTCCATCCTGACTTCAAGTGGACCCTCGAAGCGCAGAGCTTCATTCTGGACCGTGATGTTCCAAGATCTTCCGAGATGTTCCCAGCAAAGTTTGCAGAGAGATTCCAAAAGCACCCAGTATCCAAGTTGCTTCTCAAATATTCACAACAGAAACATACGAAGACTTTAAGGCCTGCATTTGCTCGTGCGCCAATTGGCATTCTCAGCGCTGGTTCTTGGTTCAGAAGGCACGGCCTGCAGTTTGCTGAGTCATGCTATTGGATCATCTCCAAGAAGCTACAGAACCAAAGACACGAATTAACCAATGCTGCATGATATGCCCCGGGAAAAGTGTGCATGACCAGGCAATCACAAGCCCTTAGCAGCCCGTAGTCACCTTCTTCGTCCCTGTGAGGTGATGTTGCTCTTCGAGCAGTCTCTGCCATGGCAGCAGCCGTTGCTTTCGATTCTGTCGCTCGACAGTTGACTGAAGACGTTCCATCAGTGCTTGCCCAGGCATGGATGGAGCATGATAGCATGATGAAGCAGTTCTACGAAGCTTTATGACTCTCTATGAATTTCTCATGATGTTCTTTTTTCTTTGCAATTTTTACATGTTCTGACTTTGTGACAAGCACTGCAATGCGCTGCATCAATCGACAACTGAATCGGAAACAAACTTTGATGCAGGCGCTGGGTCAAAGACTTGGTTTGGGGCAAGGATGCTTTGCAAGCGAAACCTCTCAGCAGGCGACGATCTTTCTGGCAAGTGAGCACTTTCCCACGCGGACATGCCACATATTGCGGCAAACAGATTGACTCAGGCATAATCATGGTTTCCAATCAGACAATCAGGATTGACATATTATTGTTATTGGTTGTGAAAGACTAAAAATAGCATAGAAAAACACGTATTTCAATGTGTTCCTTCATGGTCCATTGTGAGCCAGCATTAGAGGTGATCACCCGTCCCTCCGCGGCACGAGCTCGCACTGCAATTCTGGAATATTTCGAGGCCAATCCTGATGCCGAGTTTCCACGCAAGCTACGTCATTATGATTCATTACGTGCATAATAATGTGTCAAGCATGTGGAAGCAATGGAAAACATAGAACGCATTACAGGATGACTACATAGTGCCAGGATGGACTGCAATGGCTTGCAAAGAAATGGATTCTGCTTGACTGACACATCAGATCTCATTGTATTGCATGCCTTGACTTCCCTGATGTTCATGACAGCCTGAAGAGAGTTGAACAGGGCGGGAAGTTGACTTAGTCAAAAACAGCAGGTTTGATGCCTGAGATTTTGAGTTGTACCCTTATGAGAAGCTGGTGATAAAGCTTGAAGGTTTGAGCCATTTCGCAGTAGAAGTTGATTTCCATTGATTTCGTAATGTGTTTGAAAAAAATGAAAAGTGCATATAGAATCATATAGATGCTTAGAGATGCAGTGCATGTGCATCATGTGCTTGGCACGTTGGGACTTCTTGTGAGGCTGCATCTGTTGCTGGACAGCAGCCGGTATTTCTTGCAGCGGAGGCTGGCGGTCTGGCATTCCTTCCTAGGCCTCCGACATCAAAAAAAATACTTTACTTCGAGTGATCCCCACCATGTCATGTCATCACCACTTGTTGACTCCACTTTTGTGTGACATTCTCTCCTACATACCTTCTGACATTCATTCTGACAAATCTTCTGACATTCTCTCTGGCATACCTTTGGACATTCTTTCTGGCATCCTTTTTGGCACATCTTCTGACGTTCTTTCTGACAACTTTCTACTCGGACATTCTTTCTGGCAAATCTTTTGACATTCTCTCTGACATCTCTTCTGCCAATCTCTCTGAAATTCTCTCTGACATATCTTCTGACATTCATTCTGACATTCTTTCTGGCAAATCTTTTGACATTCTCTTTGACATATCTTCTGACATTCTTTCTGACATGTCTTCTGACATATCTTCTGACATTCTCTCTGACATTCTTTCTGGCATATCTT
>VSDK01027557.1:338111-374595 GCA_009767595.1 Symbiodinium kawagutii
TGGCCGCAGATGGTCGCGGTTGAGGTCCGGCAGCCACCACTAGTCGCGCTTGGTCGCGGTTGAGGTCCGGCAGCCACCAGCAGGCATACATGATCGTGGTTGAGGTCCGGCAGCAACCACTAGTCGCGCTTGATCGTGGTTGAGGTCCGGCGAGACAAGGAGAAGGAGGAGGAGGAGAAGGAGGAGGAGGAGGAGAAGAGTCAGCTCTGATAAAATCTAGCAACCCTCACCTGACAGGTGGGGAATCATTATTTGAGAGTTTTTGAGAATTCATAGCATTGCAGGCATTGCATGCTAATTTTGAGTTGTAACAGCGCAAAACACACAATTCAAGAATTGAATAGAATTCTTGCCTTGTACGAATCTCCAACTGATGCATAGCATGACACTTATCCAGCACTTCTATGCACTTCTTTCGTGTCCCGATATGAACAGTTTGACAGCTGTGGTACACAGCTGCGCTCGCTGTGCTGAGAGGTTGGTGAGACTGAGCAGCGCCTTATCAACGGCTGTTCCCTGCTGTTGGGCCGCACACACAGCGCATATTGCACCATGCAAAAGCGACGTGTTTTTTCAAAGCGATACAAAGAGGGGAGAGGAGAAGAGAGAGGGAGGAGAGGAGATGAGAGATGTAGACAAACTGGAGGGTGTCCAGTTTCTTTCTTCAAACCTGTCATAAACCTTTTTGCTAAGAAAAGATAGAAAAGTCGTTTCGCTTTGCTATTTGGAGAGCTTGTCATTAGGTTTGGGTCCTGTCCGTTCTCGGGCGGCTCAGCTGGTGTCGGGTGAGGAGCGAACTCGACAGATCTTTACAGGGCACCATTTTTTGTGCAACACAGATGATTGTAGACTTGTAGAATGAGGTATATCATATATATATATATCAAATCACTTGAATTTGATTTGTTTCATGCCGCTTTGAGACATCGCATTTTGGTTGCGAAAGTCTCAGAGGACCCTGCACTTCTAAGCCAATTGCCGCCAGCTGAAGAAACAGTGGGCTGGGCACTGTGCCGATGGTGCCTTGCGTCTGGGTTGTCCTTGGTGAGGCCTCAGCTGGCCATGATGCGTGATGTGGCATTTCTGTCGCAGCTACTTGGCCCTTTTAAGCTACAGTAGCCGTACACATCCCCCTAGTCCAAGTTGTTTAGTCTTTTGCTTGTGAATTATGTCAGATTATACAGTGCAACATGAATTGTATGAATATGATGGTAACATCATGTAAGATTGATGTATATAGTATGGTGCCGTTTGATGTGCATCGAATTGGCTAGTGGGTGTTTCAGATGCTTACAAAGAGTTGTATCATTCTGTATCATCATTCCATAATTTATGTTTCAAAACTATTTTCATACATACCGGTCATACTCTGACTGTCATGATTTCTGTTTCTTTAAGCAGGCTTCATGTTGTTGAGGCTACTTTGCAAAAGCGGATCTTTGCCGTTCACAGCGCATTTCACTCAGCATCTTGTACTCATGGTCCCCTTGATCGCAGTCGCAGCATTGCTTCCTACGTGTGTCCAAGGCCAAGAGGTTCCAACCAACAAAGTATGGTGCTGCCTGAAAACCCAGACCGTCACTTCCCGGATTTTCTAGCCACTTTTTCTAGGCTGAAAAGGTCCTTGCAAATGGTAAGATGTCGCAAGGACCTGGAAGAGTCAAGAGGGAAGTACTTCGTTGACAGCTCGCAACTGAGACATCTGCACTGCAGGGTCGTCAAATCAGATCAATCCCGTGTACCATGATGTCCCATGATGTCCCATGATGTCCCATGATGTCCCATGATGTCCCATGTGGTTCTTCAAATTTGGAGTGAATCTGCGAGGTCAGAGGACTTGCACAAGGACAAAACACGGTTCTGAGCACAGCATCCTGCATCATCCTGCAACGTTTTTTCTGACAACCCGCGGTTGCATGCAGGCAATGCATTCCCTATGAATGATTCCATATGATTCCTATCAATGTACTGCTTTTGCATCAGGCTTTGGAATCACTTTTGCCAGTTGCACAGGGACCGAAGGACATGCCTCTTTCTCACTCGCAGAATGAACTCTGTCTTTCTCAGTGTCAATTCCTGTTCAGTTGTCACAGACGGATCAGGGACTGGACTGTCTACTGGACAACTTTTGATCAACTTTTGATAATTGGACTTACTGCGGCTGTACAAGAGTTGACTTCTGTTATCATCTTTTCGAAGGCCATGTGAGGAGTTGCCTCAGGACAAACAGTCTGGGGCAGAGCGGGTCTTGGCTCGAATGAAGAAAGGCCTTTTGGGCCTCACGGGTGCTGAACGGTCTGCAGCCCAGACCGGACGCCAACGAAACGAGAGCAACGAGCAGCCGCAGTAAGGCGTGGTGCAGCAGCTTCACAGGCGCGTGTCTCGCTGCCACGGACGGAACCCCTCCACCAAGAGATACCAAGAGATGCCAAATGTTTCGGATGTTGAAAAGGTTCTTAGGGAGATAATTCATCAAGATCCCGCAATATTGAAATTGATATGTAATATATATATATATATATTCATAGGTATGTATAGTTTGAATTCAATTAATAGATATTTTTCAGATATTATGCAAAAGATAATGAATGATCATTTTCTGTTAGCAGGAGGAAATTTCTGAATTTTCGAGGCAGATCCTGGGGCTCTGATTGGAGAAAAGCTCCGCACCGAAGAGGCAAGACCACGCGAGACCTTGGAGCCTCCAAGCCACACATTTCTGCGGAGACATTGGCTTTCAGTAGCGTGGAAAGTCACGTATCAGTTGTGTCTCCAAGAATCTGAACAGATATTTTGCACAGATGCCTTTACATGCCATCACTGTAGTCGGCATGAAACATGAATAAATTGAGGTTGTTCTTGACAATCCATAGACTTCAGGATGTGCTGTTTCTTCCATCTTCCAAACTACGTGGATTTGAAGGCTTATCTGCATCAGTATTTGCCCCAGTTCCTGTGCCGTTGAACTTATTATGAGTCATTGAAAGCTCACAAAGTGCTCTGCTTTGAGCGTGTCCTTCTTGATTCTCCCTGCACAATGTACACTCCTGGGATGTGCTGAGGAAGCCGAGGTTGTGTTGACAATGCTGCCATCTTGGCCTGTTTGGAACAAACTACTTGGATTGGCCATGATATGAGATCCAATGACTCGATTTTTGACATTTTTTGATTCCTTGTATCTTCTTGAGATCCCATGACTTGTATCATACACTTGTATCATCTTGTATCTCCTTTTGAAACACTTCTTGCCAACGTGACAGGCTGGCTCCCTATCTGCGGATCCCACTCCTCTTGGGCTTCCTTGGTACTTCACAGCGCGTAGGCGCTCTTGCAGACGACCGCCTGCAGGTCCGTTTCTCAAAGATCGGGATGTGGGCGATCCACCCACCTTTGCAACCTTTTCTTAGCTCCTCAATGTTCTTTTTGCGCGTGAGAGTTATGTTTCGTTGCAATTCTATTTTGTTTCAATGATACTAACTACTACCCCCCCCCCTCCGAAATACTCAGCACGGTGAGCTATTTTTTTAATTAGGGGATATTTTGTAATCGGGTCCCGGAGGGACCCCTAAAAATCAATTGAATTCCATAACAACAAAGATAGAAAATATTGATCTTAAAAATTAATTAGATTCCTTTTTGAATTTTAATTCAAATATATTATTGCAAAACATTGGGTTTCGCAGCTTACCCCTAATAAGTGAGTCAAATTCCATAATAAAAACGTAATTGACCCTAATGATAAACTCTTAGGATCAGGAAGGATATCAGTTCTGGAAAGATGTGTTTTCCTCTTATTAATTTTCAATTGCCACAATACGTAATTAAAACTCAAAAAAACACAAATCCGGAATTCCACGCCTGTTTTTGATTTGGGAGACTTTTAATTTAGTAATAGGGAGAAGGGATTATTTTGCGTTAACAATATGCTGCATGGGTCAAGATGCCTCATGCTTCAATTCAAAAACTAGCTGCTAGCTGCTAGCTAGAGTGCACTGCAAGAAAGCACCGGATATTGTTGGAACTCAAGGGATGGGACAGACCTCCCCCTCCTCCAATCATTTCTTCGAACATTTCAAGCCCTCCTGAAACAAAAACAGTGTAGACATTGTGACAGAGAACAGAAACACATGTCTAGACTGTCTAGATCAGATTTCAGCAGGGTTTCGATTGGAAGTAAGAGGACAATAGAGGACACATGGCTAACTCAGTGCATGGTAACTCAGTGCATGGCTGGACGATGTTGGACGAAGTGGTGGATGTTGCGTTGGACGAAGTCGCAGCATCGCCTTTCCATCGACCTTCGAAGCTTCGAGTTACCTTTCGATTGCACCCATTTGCACCCGCTGCCCCAAGGGTGTCCTGGAAGCGGCGGTGTTTGAGCCTGGCCCCTGGCGCTCAACGACCTGCCCACGGGAAGTGCCCAAGGCGCCGAGTTTGACAACAGACCCTGCGACCCTGTGACAGCAGATTTCCATCGATCCAGGTGATCCCTGCGCGGCACTCGGTTTTGAACGTTCCCAAAGTTGGATGAATTCATATATGAATTCGTTCCGAATCTTTTTTTTGGGCAACATGTCAAAACATGTCAAAACCATGCTTAAGGAGGAGTCAAGTCACATTCTTTGTACCACCCGCCCCCTCCAGATCCACTCCAACCGAGGCTCCAACAAGAAGTCATTTGGCAACTACTTGTGGCCTGCTCATCAACGAGTCTCAGCCTTTGTGTTCAGCGACTTGAAATCACTGTCAATGTAGCCACAAGAAGGGAATTCTTCTTTCCACACAAATTTCAACGATTTCTGGGCGATTTTATTGGACTCTGCAACTTTATTGAAGTGCAAATTGTTTATGAATTTGATCTTCGAGCTTGGTTTGGGGTGCACTATCCATCACTATCTAAGATCCATCCAAGATCTTATGTATTCATTTTGTTCATTTTGTCCTTTTGCCGGTCAAGAGGGAGAAAGGAATAGGATGGCAACTCAGCTCTCGAGGCTTTGCAACGCTCCCCAGGCAACTACGTGTGACACTTAACCTGTGGAACGAGCGTTTGGAATGGCTGGTCACCCATAGGGTGACCCATGGTCACAATTGGTCACCCACATTTCAGTTGCTGAGTGAAACTTGAGGACTGGAGCAGCCAGCCTTCTACAAAGCTCGCTGGAGCGAGACACGGGGCGAGCGTGGCTGGCTACGTTTTGAAAAGATTTTCCATTAGGACTTGAGATGACTCGAGACTCATGCAGCACTTCATAGATCTGCACAGCCTTGTCGAGCGCAGTGTCTCTGAGCTTGTTGAAAGATCTATGTTCTGGTACCAAGATCAAAATGAGACAGTCACACGTCACAAACATTTGTGCGAGCTTTCGCAACAACCACCCTTTCCTCAAAGATCCTACGGAGAAA
Source organism: Symbiodinium kawagutii (assembly GCA_009767595.1). Lineage (NCBI taxonomy): Eukaryota > Dinophyceae > Suessiales > Symbiodiniaceae > Symbiodinium > Symbiodinium kawagutii. Next base: position 343,518 of record VSDK01027557.1, read on the forward strand.
GACAGGAATTTGAATGGAATCCATGGAGTAGTGCCATGTAATGCCATGATGTACCATTATGTACCATGAAGATGTGAAGTCGTGAAGCAACAATCAAGCGATGCGCTCGACAGGCAGCTGCAGCTCCTGTGGGGCTGATTTTTTTTGTGTTCTTCCCAGTGCCGGGCAATATGCAATAGAAAGCAGATGAATTTACTACATGAATTGATCATGTCGTTTCAACTTGCTGGCAGACCAGGCTATACGCCTTTGTTGCAGGATACAGTTCTATGTTTGAAACTCAGTCGGCCTTGTTTCTGCAAACTGTCATGTGTAGAGTGTTCCTAGACAAGCAGTGGCTTGTTTGTAATCAGTCGATATGCACACGTGACCTCAAAGCATCTGTCAGCTGTCAACAGCAGGACCCGAAACAGTTTGCATACACTGCACAAAATAAGCTGGATTTGGCTAGTATGTTTTCAATTGTTTGTGTGTGTATTGTTTCCACTTTGAAGCAGCTTCAGTCTGTCTCAGTGAGGATCACAATAATATAGATGAAGTAGGATACTATAGGATACTATAGTAAACTATAGGAATTGTCCATTCTCTAGTCGCTACTTAGCACTCTCAGTAGATTATGTAGATTTGGAAAGGGCAAGGACATCGAACAGCACTCCTTTGCTACATTTTCCACATAAATCATGGGACTAATTCAAATGAATTCAAATGAGGGGGTGGAGTCAGCGAATCGAACAAAGAGACCGTGCGAGGCGAAGGCATTGCTTGAGCTGGGAACTTAGATGGCTTCCTGAACTGGAACGAGAATGCACCAGAGGATTCTGAATGGATCAAATATTGTACATGGAAAATACATCTACATATCTCTACATAATATGCAGATGCGATCTTATGCATGTGTTCAACATATTGTATATATACAGATGTGTTTCAATGCGTGTATATATTATATATAACATATTGTATATATATATATATATATTCATCATACACATACTATATTATATATGTGTGCATGATGTAGGTGCTAATGTTAGGCTTTCATCAATACCATTTATGATATTGGAGCATCTTAGAGGAATGTTTTCCTCAGCAGCATTGCTCACGACCCTGATGGATACGAGCTTCCTCCCCTCAGTAGTGCAAAGTTTCAACACGACGTGCACTTCCAGTTCCTCCATCAATTCCACCTTCTCACACACTTCTCAGCGTGCGCATGCTCTCTCTGTGCCCCTTTTCTTGCTTCAATCACTTTTGAGAAACATGTTCAAATCACCCCGATTTGCAACGTTGCAACCTCGCTTTCAAATTCTTTCAAGAGGACTACATTTGAATGAAATGATGATTTGTGGAACCCTGGCGCTACCTTCAAAGACCGTGCTATTTGCGACCATTTCCGCAATGAGCTCGTTCGATTGTAAAGCACAAAAGCACGGCAAATGGCCATCAGAATTGCGATGACAATCAGCGAAACTGTGGTACAAGGTATTCGAAAGTCATAAATTTGGCTTGATTGGCAGCCCTGTGAAGTGAATCTATTGAAACAAACCAGTGCTCCTGCGCTGCTGCTGCCGCTTCTTCCAGTGCTGCTTCTTCCACCTTCAGCTTGTGCTTTTGCTGCTGCTTTTGCTATGTTGGTGGTCGCATTGGTGTTGATGTTGGTGTGTTCGCCGGAGGTTTTTGGGGTGGTTGTTGCTGTCGGTGTTGCTGTTGCTGACGGTACATGTATTGGACACGGTTGCCGCATTGCCACGGAGCGCTGATTTTCTTTTGTTCCCCTCAGTCGGCGGTTGTTAAAACACCATCTTCTTGGCACAGCGGTGGAAGCTAATGAAATTGGAAGAATCTAAGCCTGATCTAACGCTCGTACTAACAAGTGCAGGATACAGTGACGAGGTCTGACAGCGACCCAAGAAGCTCTCTTCGGGTAGCGCTAGCTCTTGGTGCTGGCCGACCATGCTTGGAGGATCGGACTTTCAGAAGGGGGAAAAGTGCATCGCAGTGCATATGAGAGGAGCTTGAAGATGTTTGATGAAAGAATCAGCGCAACAAAATAGCTCTGTGTTTGAAACAGCGATGAAAGCACAACACATTTTTTTCGTCGAGGCCGCTCTCGAGCCTTTGCAGAAGCAGCTTTTGTCAGCAAGGACCACTGCTCCGAGTCAAGGTCTTTAGATGCTCATGAGGGTAGATGTTTGGTATCGCTTCAGGGGCCCACCGCGAAGAAATGCCCATCGCCAACTGATTCATAGAGGATCATAATGCTCATATTATGATTAAGAAGGGTTCATACCGTGTTGACAATGTTGAATATGTATGAATAGTTCGATGTAATTTGAAACGATTCATAATTCATGGTCATGTTGACATGTAAGCCCGTGATATTTGATGCTGTGATTGATAGGTCATGACTGATGTTGTGGTTGATGAAGATTGATGGCTACCTAGTCTTGTAATGTTTACTTCCCCATCAATTTACCCATTACAATGGGTAAATGTTGAAGATAAATGGGTAAATCTCAGCTTACCTTCAATCTAATGTTGATGGGTACGTGTTTTATGGTCAGCTCTCTCGGTATGCTGTTGCCAGACGAAGTCTGCACCGCTGGGCGAGTGAAGCTGCTGAGCATCGGAAGGCGCGCTTTGCATGTGTGCCCCCCTTGATCTGCAGCTGTACGACGTTTCTTCTGGATAGTTCATGAGGAGAGTTAATAGGATGCTCAATGGTTGTAATTAACAGTGGCTAATACAAATATTGCTTGGTAATGCCTAGTGATGCTTCATGGTGCTCAATGGTTGTTTACACTAAAACATATTCAAGATTTGAAGAGTACTTCACAATTACCAACAAAAACCATTGTAATGGAAACGACTGTCAAGCAGTATCAGCCGTTTCTTGATGTTTCATTGATGTTTCTTCATGATGGGTTGATGAGGCCAATGAAACTTAAATTCAAATGTCATCTGGGTGGATTCCTGATCATTGTCAGTGATAATTTAACGATGCTAGTTGATATCACTACAGAATGCCAATCTGAGACAATCCACTTTCCGACGTCCCGCAACTTGGTAACTGGTGTTGAAAACAGTGTTCAGCAATGTTCAGCATGCGTTTCAGATTGGCTGTGATTGGCTGTCCTCATTAGATACTCTTAGGGCAGGTGCTGTCCGAGTTTCGAAAGCACAGCCAAGTCTAATACAGCACTCTTGAAGCATTTTGAGTGCTACCGTTGAGATGAAGCGACAGTGCAGCCAGGCTGGACTTGCCTCTGCAGTTTGGTGCCACATTGCAATGATCCAGTAATCCCGGCTCTTTGTCCCAAGAGAAAGAGGAGGGAGAGAGGATGGGAGAGAGGATGGGAGAGGAAGGAAAGAAGCTGTAAATCACAACAAGAATAGGATGTCGTGTGACAACTCGAGAGGTCAAGTCTTGGATGGCAACAGGATGCAAGCAAGGCTGGCGAACATGGCGGTGCTCATGAGCTGCAAAATTCCTGAAGTCCTTTTGACTTGGTCTCATTTCAGGGAACTGAGGGAGAAGCACCCATAGCTTTGCTAGCCTCCCAGCTCCTGTCTTACTGGCGAGTGTTGCATGGACTTGTTGGCACAAGCATATATTCTTTATATTTGATATCCACATCACGATGGTGTTTGTGTCTCGTACCAGTTTGCTACTTTTTGATACTTGTCAGCGGTTCTCTTCATTTTGCCTTGCTAGAGACGTGATGTGATGGATCTCCCCATTGTGTTTATTTGTTCGTGATACAGCAAGAAATATGCCAGGATGTCTATGCATGTTCATGTGGCAGCCTTGGAGATATTTCCTTGTTGCAGTTCCATCTTGAAAATCTTGAATTTGAATTCATCCTCTCTTGACGAGCAGAATCCTGGCAGTGTCCAGCGTATAAATGATGTAATGTATAATATATGTATATGATTGTAAATACATATACAGTATATATATATATAGATACATATATGTATCATGATTCAATATAAGATTCAATAGTCGCGTCAGGCCACGAGTGGTTGAATTGCGGCCTTCCAAGGTTGAGAGACATGAACTGCGAAGCAGCATCAGCGACAGTCATGTATCTCCACGTGCAAGTCCCACTTCGCAAAGTGTGTATGGATCTCAATTCCTGCAAGTTCCGAGCACTTTCACTGGTCCAAGTTATTCCCTTTCAGCTTGTGCGATTGTGAAAAGAGATCAGCTTCTGGAGAACTAAGGCCAGCAGTCGAGCAGGAGATATAGAATCTATGGTAATGCCAGCTGTGTGAGTGCTCCGAGTATGAGATGCTGACCATCTCTGACAATGACCAAATATAAGACAGTTTGGAGAGGACCCTTTGGGCGGAGCTTCATCGACGGAAATGTTTACCATTTTTGCAGAGGACGACCGGAAAGACGCACAAAGATGTCCAAAGGTGGCTGCCAGGTGGATGTAGCGATCAACACTTCCAATAGTGACAGTTGTGGTACCAGATTCTGGAACAGAGTCTCAGTCCCAAAGTGTTCGTTGCTAGATCCAACTTCCCTCCCCAAGCCTTGTCTTTCGGGACTCCCTGGAAACAGTTTCATAGGTGATGGTTTTTGTCGTCTTACGTTACCACAAACCAGCGAACAGCTGCATATGTGTGAGAAATCAGAAGCTGCATTAAACAACTGCATATTTCTTAGAAATTATAAGCATATAGGCATATAAAAGAATCTTATAAGAGAAAACAACTGTATGCATTGTTTATAAGAATCCAATTTGGGTTTTGACACAGGAGCGTGATGCTCTCACTGGATGGCTTCGATGTGGAGGTCGAAGTTGTGAAGATGTAAATCTGCGGAGGGAATGGTTTCCTCGGGCCCGTTGGCCGCCTATTGAAGAACTCGATGCTGGTGAACTGAAATGTTACGGCAAACTCTGCCAGATAAATAGCTTACATTTTCCTTGAGTCCTGTTATCAGGGATCCTTGTTCCTATTTGTTCCTGGGATCTGAAAGAAAGCGTAGTGCAGATGTTCTCTCGGAGATCTCTCGACTTTTCCTTTTGAATTCTTCCAGGTAGTAAAGCTGCAGCAGCTCTTGAGCAAGCAGTTGCGATTGCCTCTCTCTCCACTGAGACGGACTTCAGTAGCCATGTTCAGAACTCAGAGGTGTCCTTTTTGTAACTCCTGCAACCCTTGCTCTGCCATAGTTTTTGCATGTACTTGTGGATCAAGAGGTAGTATAGAAGTTTAAACTGCAGATCTTCCGTTGCATCAAACCGGAAGGCCAGTTTTATCATGACTTGGCAGCTCCTCAATTGAAAACTCTAAGCTGAGGGTGGATTGTGGACAGAAATCCGACCAGGTGGGATGTAGAATGTGTGCAATGTGTTTGTGTGCAAACATACTTCATGCAATGCAGTTTTAGCCAAACATATCTTTGCACACTGTTTATACTAGTTGACTGTCTAATTCGTGCAGCGACACACCGCCACCTTGCTTTACCACAGTTTCATGTGCCTAGGTGTTTTCATGCGTGCGGCAGAAGCTCCATCGCAGGCAACATTGCTTAATTGGCAGTATTAAACTCAACTTCGTCATTGGAGCTCGCCCTTTCGAATCAATATACTGCCCCTTCTATGCCGTACGTATTCTGATTGCAGGACAAGCTGAAGCTGAAGCCTGGAGAGAACGTCAACAGCCCAATGTCGGCTTTTCTGCGTGAGATTGCACGACTTGTCACACTGAGGTAGAAGAGTATTTGCAGAAAGTGGCATCTCTGCCCAAGTTGGCCTTTGACACAAATCTTGGCACAAGTCCCAGAAAAGCAACATTTGAGTTTTGAGGAAGCATACATTCAGGTGTCCACTGATTATCTAATGACTTTCAAAGCTTGCCTCTCTCTGCCTTTCAGGCAGCTTTGCTATGCAACAGGGCGAACTTCAGGTGTTGCCAGGCGGTTTTCATGGTGCAAGGTAGAGTTCTACATAGTCATTTTAGGTCCCTTCACTTGATTTTTCCCCTCGATTTCAACAAATGCTCAAAGATGTTCAAAGCCCCCCTGAGATGCAAACGGACTTGGACATTGGATGAAGTTTTCGATTCTCGCTGCCGAGTTGGTTGACTTCTCCAGGTTGGGCAGTGAATTGTCCAGAACTTCAAGAGCTTTTTGGCCAAGAACGTTTGCAAGGAGTGCTCGCGAGCGAGTTCCTCAGATCTCCACAGCTCCAAGTGCTGAGCAACTTCTGCTTTGCTTCCAGGCCTCGTCCAAAGGACAGAGCATCGCGAATGTTTAAATCTCGCTGGGGAACGCTCGAGCCTTGAGATGTCTCGCCATCCCATGTGTTGCACGTTGCACCCTCTGGACACCCCTGGAACCACAGGTTGTGATATGCATCGCTGGACTCCAGACCCTCGGCCATGGCCGGTTCAAACATCCGTCTGGGCCTTAGCCAGGTCTGCAGGATTGATGTCAGGCAAGAACGGCAGGTTTCAATTAAGTTTTAGATGTAATAATGTTCAACGTCAAGGAATGATTAAGTCGCATTAAATATCATTAAATTATCATACTCTGATTTACAATGAAGATTGCGACCCTAAACTTTTGCATCACAGGGCTGCAAGCGATGCCATTTGACAAATTCAAGCTTTGTGCTGCATCATTTTGCGCTGCAGATCGCTGCACCACCTTTTTGTGGTGTTTGTAAAGTGTGTGTGAAACGGTGTTTCTGTGTTTATCTATCAAGCTGCTTTTCCCCATGTTGCGTACGTCCGTACTCGCATGCTCTTGCGCAATCTCAGGCCAGAGACGCCAAGTGCCTGTGGCTTGATGAAGCAGAGACGATCTTAGCGTATACTTAGCCAGTAGATTTGCAAGACTCAGATTCAATCATGATAGGCTCATGATAGGCATTCTCTCGACCAGAACGTCTGAGGTTAAGACTGCTGGAGGTGGGGCCGGGCTCATGGTGGCGCCTTTGCGTTTTCTCCATGCAGCCGTTCATCGCCTTTCTCCATGCACCTTTCTCCCTTTGCAAGGTTGCATTATGTTGTCTTTGCAATGGGGAAGATTTCTGACTCCACAACCTCTCTCGCTTGTTTCTTCTCGTTCAGATCTTTCAAGATGAAGAAATGGCCTTCAGATCACCCTTGGAATACCCTCTCAAGAATGAGTCAACCCGGGTTGTCCCAAAAAGCGATCTTTTATTCCCTAGGTGTATGGTTCGACGCTCATCTGGACTCCATGATTTGTCATTTTTTGGTACCTGGTTTGAGATTCTTTAGTGATGAAGGTTTGTTGGACCCCTTCAGGTGTAGTGGTTTGAAGGTGCCAACTTGCTGGCTCATACATGGGGTGTGATTGTTCTGAGATGCAAATTGGTTTTTAAGGACTCTGCACTAGGACTCTGCAATTTTTAGGGATGTTGGCTGAGTTTTTAGGTGTCTTTGGAGCACTTTGCTTACAGGGACATGGGTCTTGATTGTTTGGATTTTTGCCTACCTGGGTTTTGATTTGTAAGGAGTGCCACTCCTAGGTTTCTGTGCGGAGTTTGTTTTCTACTAAAGAATGTTGGAGTCAAACTCAGGGGCCGAATGCAAAGGGGGATGCCTTCAGCTTTATTGATAGTAGTACCAACCCCGACCCATGGTGTCCCTTTGTATGTGCAATGTGTTCCAGTCCAAGTGTCTAACCATAGCTGATTACACCGGAGCATGTCCAAGCAGCATCAGAATGCAAATAGTCTACGAATCACATCAAATGCCTCAGGGTCAAGGTCTTGGTCGGTCTTAATTAGTTTGCACCCTATGCTTTGCCACCCAGCCGCACCGTTTATGGCCCATTTGTGATATTATCACTGCTCCTCCAGATGCCATTCCCATCCATTCCCGCCTTTTCCATCCTTTTCCCACCAATGCAAGTAAGTTGCAATCACTTCAAACATCTTAGAACATATGAGATTACATATGATCATATTCATAGACTATATACAAGTATTGCAACGATAGCATAACTTGAAAATAACCTATACTGTAATGCTTATCATAACTAAGTACCGCATTGCAAACAACTCGTAGCATTGGCCGCTGAAGTGGTGACCCCTGCCCAACGCACAGGTTTTCCTTCAAGTCTTGGAGCAACCAGATTGCTGGATGCCAATGACAGGACACAGCTTCAACTGGGACGAATTCGAAGCGTTTTGTACTGTAGAATCATCCTCCAAAAGAGCTGGTGAAGGTGGATTTATTTGCATTTAGATTTTGAATATTACATAATTGTATATAATTGCCTTATTTAGTTGTATGATTTTGTAGTGGCCCTGTTCCGATTTTGGATCAGTACGTCCTGCTTTTCGAGGATGGCAAGATTGGCGTGCGAATTGGAAGGACTTGAGGCGCCACGATCAACGAGGCCGTGCTGCGGAATTCTTGTGGCCTTTGACCAGGTCATAGTGCTACGAGATCCAGGAGTTGTGCAGATTTTCGAGCAAGTGTCTCATGCTGAAGCCCTAGCAGCTACCCCAACTTCCAATCTCGAAGGATCTCCAAGGTGGCTCCTGGAGTCTTCAAGTAGCATACATGTAAGTTACATGTACATATACTGTGGCTAACACTGCATCAAATCCAGTTAGACCTGGGGAGCTGCAGAGCAGCACTGAGGCAAGGATGATCTACAAGAAATTGAGATGGACAAGTAACGCTTGCTGGTGCTTGTCAAGTTTCCCACTCCAGGACAGTTGCCATCGGTGATCTGCACTGATCAGCTTTATGATGCATGGATCCTACCGGGCCATTAGGGCTTGCGTGGGCTTCCCCGTTTCACCTATTTTTGAGTGGTAGTAGCACATTCATGTTGCTCACCAGATAGTGGTCTTGGCTGCCACAAAACCGTTTCAAGTAGTGCCACTTTGTTTGGGTTCGAAAGGGACAAAAATACATAGAATAGTAAATGCATGCAGATATTTAATGTAGGATTATAGGACAGATCGGATGGAATCGAACAATGCCAAAGCTGGGAAATGTTGTGTTGTTGGGCTTGCCTTGGGTTGGGTGACAACCACCCACCACGAGAAATTGATTTACATTTGACAGGAGCCCTGGTGCTCCGAGTCCCTTGGCATCAAAATGGGGAGGTCTGCTCCGAATGCATGTTCGAAACAACAAAAAGTACAGAACTTTGGCAGACTGGAAAGCGACTTTGACATAATTTTGAACCCACAGATTTTTTTTGTTGTTGGTTCTGCATGTAGCGACTTGGAAAGATGGATTCCTTCCTCCATACACTGCCTGTTTGAGGTCTGGTGCATGGAATCTATGTTCTGGAGAGGGAGGTGCTCGCCTCATGCCTGACATCACAGTTCAATACACTTCACATGTTCGCATGTTGAGACGGTTCCTAAAGATTCTAAAGTCAGCTGTTGAGACGATGCGCAGAATCTTTTTTTATACCACCTTGTGCCTTCCGGAAGGTTTGCCTGGTTCGCCTGTGAAGCAGCAGCCAGCACCTCCTAGTCAAGAGACTGTCCTGATTGTCAGGGAACAAACACAGGACTGGTGGTGCAGATCCGTGTGCTGAGTTTCTCAAGATTTGAAGATGAAACCCTTATCAAATAATCACAATCAAGATTTCTTATCACAGGACAATGTAACAATGGCCATCGTCCATGCTCCATGCTCCTCCATGCGCCTCTCGTAGGGGCTCATCCCCTAGGGATGTTTTGACGCCCGAGGAGACGGACACATTTGATGGAGCCAAAGGAGGTCGTGAGACTTTGCTCCCGCAATCCCAGCAGACCTTAAGGATTTCATGTCGCAGAGCTTGAGAAATGGCCACGTCAATGTGATGAGATGCGAAATTTTGGATTGCCAGGTCCGCTTTGATGAAAGGGCTCCTTCCAGAAGCTTTGCTGCGTGTGTCCCTCAGAGACATAACGAGCCACGCAGATATACGCAGATGAGATTTTTAAATTCTTCAATACAATTGGCAGGACTTCGTGTAAGTATCGCCAGTGAGGTGCATTCCGCTTCTGGAGAGGCAGCGATGGAATTCTCCGTGCGGAGGACATTGATGATGATCACGAAATAGAATGAAATGGATATGTCCAAGAACTTCCAATAACAAGATGAGCGTGCAACAATTTGCAGTTCAAAAAATGACACCTGTTGATCTGACTCTGAGAATACAGGAGAAGAATCCAACACAGGGACTACCGCCAAAGTTGCAGGCAGGGTGAGTTGCAGCACGGCTCTATAAGAGGGCAAAGCAAAGACCAGTTTTCCAGAACTGCGGAAAAATGTCACAGTTCGTTTAGAGAACAATAGCGGATCTTTGAATGGGTGTGGGCTGCGGCCAACACCAATCAAGTTGGTGAGCGTCCCGTAGACGTGTCGGTTACCACACGAAGGATTCTGTTGCAGTGACATGAGTGCGTTGCAGAGATAAATAGAGCATTTACTTTGACAAGTTTCGTTGGTTGGTTCTATGATATATTGTTTTTATTTGTTTCAGAATATCGTACTTTGTTGAATATCTCCCACCCAACTCTATTATTCTATGGTCCGATCATGCTTTGAATATTGAATGAAGGCTGCTGGAAGCCAGTCTTGATGTACAACATGTTGATCACACAATATGTTGCTGCTTCGGACGGCGCAACTTACTATTCTTCCGTTTGTTGCACAAGGTGGAACCTCTTGATGGCAATCGTGCCAAAGTTGTGCGAGTCCTGTTGGTCCCCAAGTGCAGCAAAGCTACGAAACGCTTAAATTCCCGAGACTAATTTTGGGAAAAAGGTCGACGGTTTGCAGGCTCACTTTATCTCACCTTTATGTTCGCTTTGCCAAGCAGATCCAAACAGTTTATGTTCGTTGCGCATGAAGGCCATCACAGGCATTGCCATCTCTGGCTGCAGGGAAACCGTGCAGGCGCCAATCCGACACATTGCACGTTTGGCCATTCGTACAATGCTCAATATGTGCTCCATATCTTTCCATGTTGGCTGCAGCTATGGGCGGGTATTTGGCTATGTGTTACAAGGCAGGTCCTTGCGAACCTGATGCTTTGCAGCAGCACATCTCCTTTGCGCCGGTTGGTACTTTGCCCAGCGGAACTCAAGACTGATCGTGAAATGGCATGAGGCAGCGATGGTAATCCTATGTATCCACCTCGTCAGAGATTATAAAGTCATATAATGTCAACATGCACTACGTCACTGGCATGAATCGCGCATGCTTTCACAGCACATGCTGAGGCTGACATGTTGATTCGTATAGAAGACTTGGCCTTTATTTTGTGCTGGGCAGATGAAGCAGGAGGAGTGCTTGATGGTGCATGTTTTCGATATTTGTGTTGCCTTCCCATTACAGCATTACGACAAAGTGAACATTTCTCGATTTCACTGCGCAATAAACGATGAATAGACATAAATTGTTTTAAGAGTATTTTAACATGTTCCTTTTCCATTTTGTGATGAACAATGTGCCTTCCATTGTGGGCAGCAGCTCTACAAGCGTAGGCAATATTGCAGACATTGAGCTTCCTCGCTTGGGCTTGCGGTTCAAGGCAGCCAACGAGAATGGGTAATGGGCACTGCTTTCAGATTCCAAGATTGTGCAATGAGATCAGGCATGTGTCTGTGATACATTGTGATACGATGCACGGAGTACTAGTGAAGGAGACATGCTCGCAAGCACCCAAAACCAAGCATCTAAAGGTAAGTAGTGTAGCTGGTCAAGAAATCTCTGTCCAATGCGTGGTTTGCAGTGTGTCAGCAGCCTGTTTGTGCGTGTGTGTCGTGGTGCTGCTTCATTTGGTGCTGCCTATCCTACTGCAGCATGTAGGCAGTTCATGTATCTTTTTTGTGCACAGTTATTGTATGTACCTTTTTCTATTCTATTGATTTGTATGCGTCCGAAAAGTTCAGAATAGTTGTGCAGATAGAACCGCACAGAAACCTCACAACGCTTTGGAGAGGCAAACGCAAGAGGTGGATTGGAATGTTTGGGCTTTGGTGGACTCTGCCTGAAACCTGGCCAATTTTGGCGTGTTTGTCACTCGAACCTGCTTCACTGCGTGAGCGAGTGTGTTGAAGTATCTTGAAATGAGGCATGGGTGTGGAAGACTTGTCCGGTCTTCCATTGAGGGTAGACTGCCTAGCTGCTAGTTTCTCGTGTATGCAGACCATATTCAAAAGGAAGATTCGATGCTGAAATACAGAAACGAATTCGGTGCAAGATGGTGAAAGTATTTTGTTTGTGTCCAAGCACATCTGGCTCAGGTGCGACATATGCTAGCACAGTTTGGCGGATCTGCTTTGCTTCTGAAGGCTGTGAAGGTTTCCTACATTCTTCTTACTATGTTGCCAATAATTTTACCTCGATCAAAGAGCTCGGCTCAGACATCAGAAGAACTCAATTCATCTAATGTACATTTTAACAATGATGATCTAGTTCAATTCTGTTCAATTGAAATTGAAAGGTTTTCAGAATATGTTGAAGGAACTTTGAAATTGTGCTAGATCATCAGTTTTAAATTTCCATATTGTGCTGCTCACTATTGTGCTAGATCATCAATTGTGCTAGAGTTCCTTGATGTTCCTTGGAATTTCACGGAACTCCGACAGTTCCAAGTGCTCTGCTCGCTCGCTAGGGACTCGATGGAGAGCTGGGAGTCCTTTCTTCAGCTTTGCAACGGCCCCGGCGCCCTGGTGGTGGGCCAGAGCCTCAGCTGACGGCGCTGGATGACGTTGGCGGTGACTGGTTCTCATCACGTCGTTTCTCCATGGTTTCTCCATGACTCTCTCGGATCACTTGGGGCTCAGGAGATTGAACCCATGTATCATCATGTATCGTCGTGTATCATCATGATTCATCATGTATCATGTGAAACTCCTTGAGCAATCTTGGTGTTGATTGCCTTTCTACTGAAAACATGTACAGATGCATAGCATTGCATCGCGAAATTGACACCAGAGTCATTCCACGTTGAATTTCGAGTTCCTGATAGCAGCATTACCTCACAGTCTTGGCTCGCTTGAGCAGACTGAGCAGACAACAGCTGCGCGAGGCCAGTCCCACTGGAGTGGGTGGCGCCTTTGGTCTTTGATCGAAGTGAATCGAACAGCTGCTCAGCTGTGTTTGGGGTGTCACCTTTTTTTTTCTCATACTGTCACTCCTGTTGCCCCACATTTGTCATCCATCCCCAAAGATTCCCAAGGTTCTCGAAGCGACGAGAAGTCTGGGCACTACTTTTTCTCCATTCATCCATCGCACTGCTATGTTTCTTCCCAGGCCATGAGTTGATGTCGATCACGGTTCGAATATGTTCGAAAGCTCCATGTGCTCCGTGAGGACTTAGCTGCTGAGCTCTATCGCTTGACTTGCTGTTGGCTCATGCACAGATATGACGAGGACTGATTGAGCTTTGCATAGCTTTGCAAGTTTCACTGGATATTCTTCGAGTTTTTGGGAGTCTTGTGATACCTGTGTATCATCACGTTGCTCATGAACGTGCACCCGAAGTGCAGGTCGTTCGTGCAGCCAGTTTCTTGGGTTGCGACAGCTTGACTGCAGAAGAGGCCAGGAGCTACTGGAGGCTACTGTCGTGCTTGCGAGGTGTGACCCATGAAAGCATAATATGAAAAAACTGCAATCTATGATATCAATAATTATAAGATATATCATATATTATATGATTATATGTATCGTAAAATTCAATGCTATTCAGTTTGACATAAAGTATATATCATAGCATATATGTATATGAACAGCCTCATACTGAAGCTGTGTTTTTTCAAGTGTGGAAAACCCGGAAAGTGAATTCCATTCAAAGCAAAGTACGGTTATGAAATTGTGAGATCCCAAAGACCAGCTGATTTGATGTTCATTGACGCATTGATTTGATCCATTGACACATTGATTGATCCATTGACGCATTGATTGATATTTGATTCCATCATTCCATTCGTTGATCCCATTGAGGTCCAGTTCCATCCTGTGATCATTTTCTGCGAAGGCTGAGCTGTGGACCCGCCTTGGGACAGAAACTTCCCATGATCAGCATGTTGGGGAGCTCAGTTATGGAGCCTAACAAAGTGGAGTTTCATTACTTCGTGGAATTGTTTCGTTGTGGAGTTTCATTACTTAGTTGAAACTCTACTTTGGTTTGCATTGAAAGTTTCGCTGGTTTGAAACATGTGGTCATTGTTCTTTGCCTGCCAGAGCCTCAGAGCGTCATGTTCCCAAGGTTGATGCTCAAGCGTGTCGCTTGCACCTTTCAACGGCGCTGCAACCCCTAGGTTTGGATCCGTTGGATGGGCACAGCAGGTGACAGCTTAGTATGGTCTCGCGACTGCATTGCAAGGTCTTGACCCTCCATGGTCAACAAGAGACGCCTACATACAGTGCGAGCCTTCGGGAAAAGTCACTTGAGAGAGGAATTTTGAAGCCAAGTCACTTCTTGATTTACACGGTGCAAATTTCATCAGTGGATTTGCTTTGGCATCTCAAGAATTTGGGAGTTTGTGGTGAGGTTTGTTTTGAATCGTCAGCGCTGCTCTGCAAGTTGCATACTACCCCCAGAAGTAGAGCTTCAGGCCATGCAGTGCACTTATACGAATCACGAGTTAATGTTCCTGTTGGGTTTGCATTTTGAAACCTTTATTGTGACGAGTTCTGTCAGAAATCAAATATACTAGATCATATTAGATCCTAAATGCTACTGTAGGACGTTGTGCGTTTCGTGGTCAACAGGTGATGCAGATGCTCCCTGAACTGGTGCAGCTCACAGACTTCTTTCTGTCGATATTGTGCACATTGTGAAGATGAAACTTTGAATGATATGAGTCTTTCATAGTCTTGATATGTGGTTAAACGTTTTCTAAATACTATGCCCATCTATACAATAAGCATCAATAAGCATATTGCAAATTTCAACCATCTCTAAAATTCTATAAATCTCAAAGTCTTCAGCGTTTCTAAGGATGGGATCAGTTGGCTCTTGCGGAACCGTCGACGAGTCCTCGAAGCGCCCAGTGGAGCACTCGCCTCAGGGCAGCCTGGCTGACCTCGCTGCGGGCCTCGCTGCGGACGGATCTGCCGAGGTCATCGTCGCTCTGGAGCTACCGCCACCGGCACCCGGTGATGGTCAGACTCCAAGGTACCAGGTGAAAGGAACACTAAGGAAGACCAGGGAGGGATGATAGGCCCCCTTGAGACCACCTTACCAGAAATCATCAGAAATCCATTGATCTCAAACCGTGATGTAAAAAGATGTGCTTTAGACATCTGTGAATTGAGGCTATGAAGTCAAGGTCTTCTCTGAAACAGCTGCTCCTGATTGGACAAATGCTGTGAGTTTGGCACCAAGCAAAGGTGATAGCATCAACATCAACATACATCAACCATCAACCGATAAATCCGCCTGCCTCGGTTTCAACTTCAGCAACTCACTGAGGTGTGTCTGCACCAGCAGAGGCAGAGATCCCATTGAAAGCATCACATCGGTTGGTGGCCTCGCTATGCCTCACTGACATGAACGGATGCAGATGTCAGGAACAGTCAAAGACGGGTGCAGTTGCCTTGCGCTTCATCGACCAGCAGTTTGCTCCTCAAAGCCATGTGGGAACCGCACTCACAGATTGTGCAATGATCTGATATATTAAGTGGTGAACGCTTGAGCCTCAAGCCGCTTGAGAACTTTGAACATCTTTGCTTTGAGTGTCCCAGTTCCTGCAAAGACAGTTGAGCACTGCATTACGCAACCTGCAGGCTGTCAACAGCGAATTATCTTCCAATGCAACTGGTCTTTGAAATGCTCACGCGCGTCTTCAGCTGAGACATGAGCTGCCGGGTGTTGCGCTTGACGTGTGTCGTATGACTGGAGCATGCAGCATGCAATGCTGAGGCGGTCACGCTCCAACCATTTCCCGAGGACCCTCCACATTTGGTTGCAGCATGCCTTGTCTCTGCCCTAGATCCTGTTCGACTCCGTTAGATCCTAGACACGAACAGCCGAGAAGAGGGGAGGACCGCCGAGACAAGCAGAACATCAAGACAGAACACACAGAGTCCCATGCAGCGCCCAACCTTTTCTAGTACAAAGACCATGCACAGTTAAACCAAATGATCCAAATGCAAGTAAGGTCATGACTCTAATGAACACACACGACTTATGTGCAGCCTGTTCATTCCATATTTCTATAACATTGTCGAACAGCAGAGGCCAGAGCATATGGCCCTGCGTCAGCCGCCTTGGCCCTGCTTGCTCGTCAGTGCCTTATGAACCAAACCGACTTCTGCACTCACCACGACTCACCACTCGGAAGCATCGCCGAGGCGACGAAGGTCTAGCAGAAAGTTTGCCAAAAGCGTCCGAAGCTGCAGATTTTGCTTTCAGAGCTTCGCTTTTCACATCTTTCCACGCGAGTTCCAGACTCCACATTGAAGCTAAGGCCAAAGAAGCAGGGTTTATTACCTTCAGCTTCCCAAAAGAGATGGCTGAATGAGGCATCTCCCGCCTTGAGTTTTTCTGGAGCCGCTTGACATTCGTGAGCTGTGATAGGTCAGGGAGAAGTTGGCGGCTGCTGCGAGCAACCCCTTGCCTGAACCAGCAACACCAGCAGCTGTGCCAAGAGAGGCCAAAGAGCAGCGGGGTCTCCGCGGCAATTCTTCCTTCCGGCTGTGTTCCCGGAATACTTATGAAATTTATGAATCTTTCATTGAATCCAAAAGAATCCTTCATCATTCGCCAAGACAAATCCAGGGTCAAAGTTACCGGTGGAAAGTGCAAACCGATAATGTAAAATCAGAATTAGCTTGTGCATGATCACTGAGCAGGATGACCCAGTGCATCTTAGCACCATAGCACGTTCCATCGCGTAGTGTATATGCTGTATGTGCTTGACATGTTTCTGTGCTCAAAAAGGCTGATGGTGGGGCCGTCACACGCCATCCCCGTAGGTCCTACTGAAACATGACGCCATAAGACTCGCTGCTGGGCCCTTTGGGGAGGTCATCATGTTTTGCTGCTTGTGTGACTGTTGAACAGGCACGTGCTGCTTGTATGCATTCTTGGCATATCTTGGCATCATTTTATATCATTTTGCTTTTCTAAGGCATGGCCTTTGGTGCAAGTGTCAAACTGCGAAAGGAGGTTTGCCTTAACCTCAGAAGCTCCAGCTATGCAGTCTGAATGTGTCTAGAGGCTATCGGCAACCGACATCATCCAGCATCATCCGGCATCCCATTGGAATAACTTGGACATGTTTGGACGTTTTTTGGTTAGAGCTCCAGTGCCACTTTCTGGTTGGGCAGCGTGGCAGCCATGAATCGCATTCAATTTAAGGGGACTAATCTCAATGTCAATGGACAGGTTTGCTGATGTCAGTTGCAATTCGAGCTTTCAACCATGGTCTAAGACAGAGATTAATTAAACTGATGAGCTGTAGTTATATGTCATAGCTAGGGTGCCTGCTTGGAAGCGTTTGGAGCTCTGAGTTGCAGCAGATAGTAGAAAAGGATAGAAAAGGATGCAGTAGTCTTGGCTCTTCCATCTCTTCACAAAGATGATCCCATTGCGGCTGGGTGTAGAAAAGCATTTGAAAGTATGCATGCCGCAATTGGGCCTTGGGGCTAGGATCTCCGGCTTTTGGGCCAAAGTTTTTATTTTGCCAGTTGAGACGATAAAAAACGTTCTAATGAGTGTTGCATTGGATACTTCGAGTTGGACCGCACATGGGTTTTGCCTGATTTTGAACAATAAGGAATGAAGAAATAACCCCCGGCTTGTGTCAGTTGTTCATGTTTTGCATCAAAACCAATACGGAAACTGCGTTGTCTAGACTACGAAAGAGGAACATCCACTTCCTGATACAGACATTTGCAATGACCTTCCGTGTGCCGCACCCATCTTGCATTCATAGAATTATCGACCTTTCAAAGGACAAGGAGTAAGGGTATGACGTTGAAACTTCGCCATTACATTTATGCGGGTCTTCTTTCTGATCTCACTTTACTTGTTGAAATGTCAGCCATCTCAAATCGTTGAAGTAAGTGGTGCTCTTTGTCAGACTCAATGACGTCTCAGAACGAACTGTCACACAGTCACATGCCTTTGCCAGAAAGCGCAATGTGCATTTCTTGTTCCATGTGCGAACATGTGTAAACCCCATGTCACAACACCACTGTCGGAACTGAACTTTGTTTCCAGGTTTCCGGGGTGGCATCTTTGAGAATGCCTTTGCAGGACAGGGAAGCCATGGAACGCAAAGCATCACCGCTTGACAGGGACTGGGAATGACTGGGATAAGACTCAGTTCATACCAGACAACTCAGACTACTCAAGTACTCAGATCATCAGAGTGCAAGATTGGGATTTGAAAGAGACTGCTGAGGAGATTTTTCAGGGACTTCTATCTCGAGTTCATTTGACTCAAGAGATACCTGTGCCCACCTTGGATTGGAAACCTCTTCTGAAATCTATGAAGTATTCAAGTCATTTCAAGTCGCTTCGCGACAAAGAAGACCCGCACCATCCCTCACCGATCTCAAACAGGCCACCTGTAGGTCATGTGGTCTGAGGCAAAGGTCAGGGGTCACCGAGTGCTAGGCAATATGAGGGGGCCTGGGCCCATTTTGGGTCCATCTAGTGTCGACAGGGTCGAGCCAATGGTGCTTGCTTTGAGGGTCCCAATTGACTCCGGGTTTTGCTGAAAGTTTTACCCCATTCTAGCGCTCGTCTGGAGCTCATTTTGGCGCCTGAATTCGGATGTCACAAAGATAGCGGTCAAATTCAAAAACCACAGACCAATCGACCATGTTTTCCACCATTCCAGCGTTACATCCTGTGGTCTGTTGGGCTTATTTGTGATATTCAGACCTCTCAACATTCAACGTTGAAAAATGGCCTATACCCGGCTAAAGCTGCACGCATTGCTACACGTATGAATGTGTGCTTGAGGATTACTCCTTGGCATGCACGGCTAAGTGACTTGTGTTGGTGATGACTCCTGATGACTCCAGATTCCTGATAAATCTTTTGTAAGGACTTTGCTTCTTGGGTCCTGCAAAAGCTCCAGGCCGTAGAAATGTTTTTGTGTCGCTGACCTGACTGGAATCATCTCTGGCACAGGCTGACAGTCACTGCACATCCCGAGGAGTCCAATGGGTATTCACCTTAGTGTGTTTTGACTCAAGGTCCCAGTGTACAACATGATTCAACTGTTTCAGAAACTGTTTCATACTGTTTCCTAGCAGCGCCAGGTTTGTTTCTGCTTGGCGTTGCAGAAAACAGAAGACCTTACGCAGTGAGACGCAGTGATGTTCACCACTTGGAGGTGCACCGCCTTCAGAACTCCCTGACAGAGCTCCAAGCGCCATCACAGGATCCTTTTGCGCAGCTGACAATTGAAAAAACATGAAAACAATGAAACATATTTTTTGAAAAATGACAAGTTCAATTTCTGAAGATCTTTCAGCCTGAGAAAGTGTCGGAGAAAATTGATTTCATCTTCATGACCAAAGATCATCCAGGCATCAGTGCTCCGCTGTGGCATGCAAGAGATTGCAATGGCCTTGCAAAGGCCATAGCTGTTGCATTCTGTTAATAGCTTGATTGATATTAGCTCATTCCATACTTGGACATGACAAACGGAATTAGTAGAAGTTCAGTTAGGGGGTCGGGTTATGCCAACTGCGTTGCAAGGCAGTTGAACTTTGACCGGCAAAAGGGAGCAGAGGCCGGCTATTTGCCAGATCGGACTAACAATATTGACAAATCAGATATCTCCAGATCTTTCGGAATTCGGACCACCATGTGTCCCTTTTCAGCGCATTGGCATGTGAGTCTTAGATTTCAGTACACAAGGCACTTGCAGCTGCAGAAGAGGCAGCTTCATCTTTGGCCACAGATGCTTGTCACAGGATTGCCTCACAAACAGCTTTGCCAAAGTGATGTCTTCCGTCTCTCCACAGCTTTTGAGATTCCAAGGAAAACTACAGTCAGAGTCAGTCAGCTTTGCGGTCGTTGCAGCTCCTGGCTGGAATGGCGTCAGCAGCACAGCCTCTACTCAGCATCTTGCTACGCAGCATACCCAACTGAGTAGATCCCCATCGCAAGATATCGAACATATCGTTTTGTTCATCAATATTTCTGCATGACCATCCTGCAACCTGCAATGTAGAGATAAAGTAAATGCAGTGATAATTTGAAATCCAGGGTTTGAAAACAGTTGAAACACTCATTTAGTGCTAGTGGCAGCCACATTTTTGCAACATGTTCTTACATTTCACACGTACATTGTTCTGTTGTTTGGTTGCTTCAACACTCTCGTTAGGCCACGCTTGGAATTCTTCGGCTTGGTGCGGCTCTTTATGGCAGAAACTGGCCACTGGGCGAAGCAGGGCGAAGCTGCTGTATCCAACGAGTTCCACTGTCATTACAAGACATATAAACCCACAGCGAACAGGGATACTACATGATACTACTGATGATGTACTGCCTGTATTCGCTATGA
Organism: Symbiodinium kawagutii; assembly: GCA_009767595.1. Lineage (NCBI taxonomy): Eukaryota > Dinophyceae > Suessiales > Symbiodiniaceae > Symbiodinium > Symbiodinium kawagutii. The sequence continues at coordinate 364,004 of VSDK01027557.1, forward strand.
TATGATTTTTCATACTATATACAGACCTTCTTGATGGGTGTCCCGGTCATTGTAGGATGATTATCCAGGGTCAGACAGTAATGATCGACCCTAGCAAGGACATGCATAGTGGCCATCCTGTATCACCTCAGATTAGTGAGTGAAAGATGCTCAACGACGATTTCAGATGTTCAACCACGGACTGCTGGTGTGCTATGTGGTCATGGATTTAGCATGATTTAGCAACTCGAAATGATGCGCAGTAGCGGACTTTGTCCATCATATCAAACATCATCAGCCTCAATATAGTCATTCTAAAGCTCGGTTACCAGTTCATGCAAACTCAGTAGGCTCTTTGCACCCCCTGTTCTGGTCGTAGGTGAGCAAGGACGTGCTTTGACGATGTTTCGCTAAACAAATGTGGCGCTTCTTTGGAAGGAGAAATGTTGTTTCCGCACACTGGGGTTGCGGAGGTTCAGACATCCTCTTAGGGCTTGGCATCGATGACATGAAGACCTTTGCGCAGCTTGGCCATGCATTGTCAACTGCAATACTCCCTGATTCATTCTTGAAGGGCTTCTTCATCATCACTTCATGTGTCTCATGAAATTTTTGCATCTGAGGCTGGTGGCGGATGCATTGTTTCTCCAGGCACCCTTTGGTCCGTTTCCGGTCTTGTGTCACATTGTGTCACATATCTTGGGAAGTTATAATTGATATCATCATGCATACCATGTGGTTACCATGCTAATCCATGCTTTATGCCTCAGGTGCGGGCAACTCAATGTGCCTCTGCCTTGCGCTTGCTGCGAGAAGAGGACGGATATTTCGTGCAGAGTCAGATTTTCATCGAGCTATACCGTGTTATACTCCTAGGTGTACCTGTAGATCCTCTGGTGATTTAAGTCATTGCCTTCGAGCACCTTCCTGAGATGTCCTAGGATGGCAGATCTCTGGAACTGAAAGGGAAAGTGGTTGCTGAAGAAGTGGCCAAGGCATCGGTGTTGTTCTATCAAGTGCCAAAAACGATGCTGCAGATGCTCTGCCTGTTGCTTTGAACATCGTTGAACGGAAAACTACGCTACACAAGCCAGTTTCCTCACATCGATCAATCTGATCAGCTAGTACTGAAATGTACTGAATCTGAGTCCACACCAGGAACGCTACTTCCTTAACTCAGACACTGGCATGAACGCGATCATGGGTGCGCTCCTGCAAACGACCCTTCGACCATATTGCGATACCGCAGCATGTTCATTAGTCTTTGCAACCTTCACTTTATGGGTTTTGAACATGTGATCATTTTTGATGCATTTGTTGCTGGTTGTGAGTGCCTTGGGGACTTTGGAGTCTTGTTCAGATCCGCGTTTGCTGGCGGTGGAGTTCATTTTTGGCATTATGCTTCGAGAACCTCAAGTACAGGTCAGGTTTCCAAGACTTGCCCTGAAATCCCATGAATTTGGGGTCATATGAGTCATGTTGATTGGTGTCAATCTCGCTCACCGTGCAAAGGTCCTCAACTCGTTTGTCAATGGCAAGGAGGCACAGAGACAGTTGTCAACTTGTTTGTCAATGATTTGTCGCATTTGGAGGTTTAATAAGTTCATCAAGTGAATGCTTCAGGATGCGTGGGTTCATCAGATGCTGATGGGAGGAGGAAAGACCTGTGTCGTGTCCCGAGGAAGAAAGTGGCCAGCAGACTGCGCGGCAAGCATGACACCACAATCACGTAGATGTGCATGTGTGTGTGTGCGTTTTCGATCGTCAATGAATATGATATAATTGGTGGAGTGGGTTATATACATGATTCACTATGTTGACTCAAAAAATAAATTAAAATAATGTGTTAGATTAAAAGTATAGACTCTAGACCGTGTAGGACTTATCGACGATTCTCAGATGGACATCTTGGTGCTCCAGTGCTGCTATTGGTTTGGCACCGTTTCCCTGCGTTGTATCAGGTGGTCGCCCCCATCACTGCAGCTCTACTGTCAACGCGGTTCCGGCAGAGCATTTTCTGTCCATTTCGGTGTTGTTCCTTCCATTTCCCGCCGCTGCTTCTGATCATGAAGTTGGCCAGGCCAACTCGGCTCTTCGTTGCGATCGTTCCGTGCTGGCCTGCGAGTTGATGAGGAAACGCATTGCGTTCGCTGACAAATCTTTAAGGCCAAGCTTGTTGACTTTCTCTCGACGGCAGAAACTTGGCAAAATGATCGGAGTGGAGAATGGTCAATGTGTGTTAATATGTGTTCATATGTTATATTATGTCATGATGTGTATTGATGTGTTATGAATGATATATGAATATGAAACATATTGAAGCATCTTGGAGCATCAAATGCATCTTGTGATGTACAGTTCAATGCGCCACTTCTGCGCAGAAGCATCTTTTGAAGCAGATATGAAGGTGCTGCTGATGCTTTATACCGCTGCGCTGCTGTTGGCTTTGAGGCTAAGAAGCCGGCTTTGCAGCCCATCACTTGGGCTTCCAGTGCAGGACTCAAAGTGCAGATGTTGTGGACACTTCGCATTTGGATTTGGTGTTTTTTTGCATCCTTAGGCATCCTTTGGCATGGCACTACCATCATGATTACTATTCTGATTACATACGGTCACTAGACATATTATTGCGATTGCTAAGTACAAAAAAATACCAAAAGAGATCAACCACGGAGCACTGCCCGTCACTGCCCCACCCCTCTTGTGTAGTTGACGTCTTTGTTGCCAAATCCCCATTTGTTGGGGACGTTTGGGCCATGCAAATCTAGGCGGTATGGAGTCGATATATATAGGCCCTTGTAAGGAGTCTTGCTTTCCATTACCCTTTTGTGCTATGAATCTTCTGTTCGTGAGGGTGTTTTTTCGAACTCGCGAAAGAAACTTGTTTCTGAGGAAAGTTTGTGCGAGAGTTCATAGTGTAAGATATTGAAAGAACAAATGACTTTAGTGCAAGTCAAGCTTTTGAGTGGTGCTAGACTGTCTTCTGGGAAGATAAATCCGAGGCAATCCATGCCCTGATGGATTCCCAACGTTTCGAAACATTTCGTGAAAATTTAGCGAAAGTTTTGCGAAGGCCAGCGCGAAAACAAGGATCAAAGCGCCCCTTCCATTTAAGCGAAAAATGGTCGGGGAGATCCTGAGATCAAATGAGGTGAAGAAAAGTTGAGCAAAGACAGAAGCATCCGAAGCATTGCTAATTTGGAGTTTCACTGCCAAGCTACTATATTGTTACCCCATGGCTGACTTACTTCTAGCACGCAGAACAAGACAAGATGGAACCCCGCGAAAGTTCAACGCGGGGTTCGCAGAAGTTCGCAAAGTAAACTTGATGTTTTCTGGCGAAGATGGCCACTGCTGGAAAACGGAACACTGGCCAACACCTACACCACCTTCATTGGGATATCAAGATATTGCCAAGCGCAAGCAGGAAATGTCACATGGCATTGCGGCACCTTCCTGACATGAATTCCCAAGAGGGTTCCGAAACAAAGGATACAAAACTTCTCGGAAAGAAGTTGAGACCTGTCAGAAGTGTTTCGAAGCAATTTAATGTTAGCGCTACACTCCGCGGCAAAACTCCTTCTGCGTGCACCGGGGGACATGCTTTCAGGAATCCTTTTCGGAACATTTTGAAGACCATTGATGGACTTTTTTTCTTTTTGTGATGACACTTCAAGATCATGCGTAATTCACCGTGGCAAAGGTACTGACTTTTGAATTTTCTCGAGAAACCAGAGCTTTCACCTCAGATGATCCTTTCAGATCAGGTATTTTCATCGTTTCATCTCTTGAAAGTCAAAGTTGAGCGCTGCTCATTTTGCATCTAGTGTTCATGGTGGCCGACTGACATTGGACAAGAGTATAGCAGGCACGGGAAACATCACGAAACATAGAGTTGCAAATTGATGAAATTGAAGAATCTCCTTTCGCCAAGTCGAACAAGCATCCTTGGCGAACCAGGTAGCACCTCAGCTACTGTTGCGCCTGGAACATGCAAGAAGACGTCGAAGTGCAATTTGTGCATCACCACAAAGTATCAAGTCGCTGCACTCAGAGATGGTCAAAAATTTTCCCAGGTCTCTGTCAAATTTATTGGCATTTTGATATATTTTGATTGTCATTTTGTGGTTGAATGTTTTCGGCAACTTGCCTAGACTCTTGTTTAAATCGATCGTTTTGGATCATTGGATTTTGCCCAGAAACGTTTCGCCGACTCTCAGGTCCTTGTCCTTCTCTCATGTTTGATCAGCGACTGTGGCCACAAGTAATTGCTTCGAAGTGACTCGGACTTGTGGAGAGTTGCAGTGAGTATCTTCTGCCACCCTGTTTGCAGCCATGCAGTGGAGCTGAGTCAATCAGGAAGATGAAAAGAAGGTAAATGAAGTAGGATGCTACTTAGCCCCAGTGATACCAGCAGCAAACGCAGAGCAGCAAAAGCGTTTGAGGAGGAAGACATAGGGAGACAGAGGAAGACACCAAAACCACCGTACAGAATTGCGCCGCCATGGCTCCCCTTGACTCAGCAGATGGAGCACTGCGAAGCATGTGCAGAGTTGTTGCCAAACTGCTCCATCCAGAGAAGTCTGACGATGCTTCAGAAGTGACAGAGCTTTCTCAGAAGATTCTGAACGAGGAGCCGAAGACTTCCCCAAGGGGTACCCCAACAAGTCAAAAGGACGTCTCACAGCTCCCAGCACCGGGCAACAGCGAGTTGCCTCCGAGTACAGCCCCTGTGACTGCCTTATTGAACCTGCTTGATTTCCTTCACATGTCAAGGGCAGTGATGAACATTTGATCATGTGATTTTTTCATATTTTTCATGTTTGTTCATGTCATCCGTGCCGCCTGATGTTTGGAGTTTTGAGGCTAAGACGGAACCAGAACAACCAGGACCTCTGGGACCAGCGAAAGGAAATCCGGCTGGTCTTCCCGAGTGGGCGAAGGAAGAGGCTCCCACAGTGCCACAGTGTGGCAAACTGCAGTGTGATCAGCGTGATCTTCTTGGAGTCTTGCCATGTCTTGCTGGTCACCGACGTTTGACTTTAAAGCCCGCAGGCAATTTCTTATTTTCGTGAGAAACTTGCTCTCGATGACAAGTGGTCGACAACATGGCAGGAATCCTAGTTTGCATAAAGGCCGGAATATGAATACAACACAATGTAACACATGATTTTTCACAATTCAACTATGTTGAACGTGGATATTCTATGCAGCTGAAGCATGCTGCTGACAAGCAATGACACGAGGTCCAGCGCGCGGTCAGAGCTGTGCGTTAGTCACTTCCGGAAACTGCTCGATGGTTGGTATCCAGGGAAGAAGGCAGCGAAGATGTTCACATGTCATCCGTATGCAATGCGTATGCAATTGCAAAACCTGACAGTGAACAGCAGGACTTCTGGAAACAGTGCCAAGACTTCTGCAAAGAATGGGCTGGATGGCAATCAGGTGCTGATGATTTGCTGATGTTTCTTCGTGAACGGTTTGGTGTTGAGATCAGATGCATTTCACATTAGGACCTCCACGATGCCGGCCTCTGAGCGCTGGAAGGCTTTGTTCTGTGGGTGGAGAGCATAGGAAAGCTGCGTCTTCGAAACATTTTCACTGCGGAGATAATATGGTCCTGGGGCGATAGCACAAGAGGTGTCAGAATTTGTTGCAGGCTGAACAACTACTTGACCCACCTTCATCGGGGTAGCACTCACAGAGTAGAGGACTGGCAGGGCAGCAGAAAGAACAGAGAGTACCAGTAGAGGATCTGTCCTCGAAGGAACAGCATTCCATTGCCAGGAAATCATTCCAACTCCAGAAATTCTGGCTGCAGTGCACAGGTGCAAGTGTCATAAGACGTCACAAGCTTTACTCATATCCATGTTATCATCTCCTGCACAGGTATGGAATTCGTGTCAGCGACATTCGCCTCACTTCCCAGAGCATCTTCGACATTTGCAAAGTTTGGACGGGAAAACATTGGGGAGGAGGCTGGGAGGCTGTCGATGTACCGATGCTGTGCTGTATCACTTCAAACTCATGTTTGAGCTCATGAAGCAGAACTATTTTGGAATCTAAATTTTAGGTATCAATCTGATTGATTTGGGGGTTGAGTTGAGGACATGGGCACAGGTAGGTTCCGTTGTGCAAGGGCGCTGGTTGCTCGCTCGTCAAATGCCAAAAAGAGATATGGAAATCCGCCAAGCGTACAACAGAGCTGCAGAATTGACCAGAAGTACAGATAGTACAGCGGGTTGCGCCTTAACATCGACATGATTTGACATGTTTGTTCCCTTGGATTTGGATCTACACCCTCGATCCCCCCGAATGGTTTCCCCCTGTTCTCCCCTGGGAGGTCATGCAGCTGACCCTTGTCCTTGGCCCGTCCCTCGGGAGCACCTGACGAGTTTCGGACGGTGGCCATGCTGCGCCATGCCTTGGATCTTCCATCGCCTGCTTTGCCAGGCTTTTGACGGACTGAAGTGCAGTTGGCAGTTGCTGACGATGGAGTTACCATATGGCCACAATCGCGTTTACCTCAATCCTCCTTGGTCTCAGCTGGATTGCTGGCTGGAAAAGGCTCCAGTATAATCTTGTGCCAAGCACTTCTTGTGTGTTCTTTTGCGTTCTTGCTTTATCTTGCTTCATCTTGCTTCTTTTGATTTTATGACCTGAAGTAAAAGATAATGTCATCGCATATCTCTGCATTGTGCCCTCCAGCATTCGATCTTGCAGGCAGCCATAGAGTACTCCACGGGGCTTGAGATCCTCATGGCATGGAGCCTCAACCGCTCCACTTCCAAACTTTGCTACAAATTTCAAAGATGTTCAACGAACATAAAGCTGCGTACATTAAGATGATCATACTTTAAAGATCTTTAAAGATAGCTCAAAGATATTATTCAAAGATGTAAGTACATCAAAGTACTTTATAGAGGCTTGCAAAAGGACGCAAACATATAGGGAACATACTTTGGGAAACTGGGACTCAAACTAGGACTCAGTCCACTATCAGCCCTTGGACACAAGCAGTATGTATGTGGCGCATTAATGGATCTCATGTCATTGCACAAGCACAGGTCGTACCGAGCTGGTCAGAGGACGTCGTTTGAGCATGTCCAGTCACGATGTTGTGATTTCACAGCTGTGAACGTTTCCGAAGTCAGTGATTTAATTTCAAGCCTTCCATTTGGAGCTGCAAGATGCTCTAGTCCTTTTGTCGAACGCCTGTCCTCACCAACTGAATTGGTTTCCGGTTCTTTCTACTCCGCTGCTCTTGGACGTGCGTTTTACTCAGAAATGTTCAGGACAGTTGTATCTCCACCCTGACATCAGTACAGAGATCCCTCAGGCGACTAAATGAAGTGTGTGGTTTCCTGGTTCAGTGCTGATTATTTTGTGGAAGTTGTGCTGGCCGAGCACCCTGTTTAGCATTGCACTGCTTCAAAGGATTGCCGTTCCTTTGCGTATCAAGACTCGAAGGTGCCTCCAGAACTAAAATAAAGAATTGCAATATGGTTGCCTCTGATGTTTCAAGGCCTGTGTGCATTTCTGCAATGACTGTGTGCAGGCTTTGGGATGCAGAATTTGTGCATCCAACGAGTGGCAGCATCATGGCGCCCCTAGATGTGACCTTGATATGGTTGTTGTAAAATGTTGTAAAGTTGTTGAGATCCTTTTGGCCCTGGCAACTGCCAGCTCCTGAGTATAGCATTCCGATTGAACAACGGATGCATACCATGCCCGGTGTTGATCACCGATCATCCGATCTCAACATGGGCTGAATTTGTTTGGGCTGAATACGTTGGAGATGCAAATTTGGCCCAACTGTTGGCTTTGGAACTTGTACAGATTGACTCCCACTGTACTGTACATAACATCATAAGAGAACCTCTCATTCACCTCGCTGTCTGCATTTGAGTCACGTTATGTCACGTTGATGTTCTTCGAGTTATCTCATTTGATAGACGAGCGTGTCTGAGTGTGTCGGCCGCCTGTGCGTCTGCCATAGTAGTTGCAAGAGAGAAATTTTGGGTTTCGGGAGTGTACATGCCACTGCCGCTTCCGCTTTTCCCAGCAAGCCCTCTACAAGTCCTCAAGTACAGTATTAGTAGACTCAAACATATGCCGCATATTATGCCCGAACTTTTTGTAGGGTGTGTCATCTTTGTACGGATATTTGTATTCAGTGCCAGAGCACTGAGTTCAAAGTTGGTGGAGGGCCTTGTAGGTCACAGTAGGTCTTTTAAAGTCCAACCCAAATCGCCAAAAGTGTGAAAAAAATGTCGTGAGCTGTCAACTGCATCATTCGACATTTGCAAATCGAAGGTGCAAGTCATTGGAAGATATTGGAAGTCAATGGAATCGACTGAGCCTTTGCGTTTGCATCTGAGTGAAGTGTTCGCTTTGAGCATCTCCCTGGCAGCCAGGTTGTTGCGCGTGGCGGAACTTGCTGCGCAACAGACTGCCACAGCACATGTTCCTGCGACCGGGGGAAGGATGCAGAGATTTCTGAGTGGCTGAGCTGCAACTCCTGAGCTTTGCAAGGGATCTTGCCTCGATGAGAACCTGAAATTAGAATCTGAAACTAGAATATTGATACCTGCTGCACCCTATAGAAACGAATTCTTTTCCATGATCTCAAAAGCTTTCTTTTAGCTTAGTGAGTCAAGAATTGCTTTCCGGGACGTGATTAACCGTAATTGACCGTAATTGCATTTTATAGCTATTTTTAACTATATAATATATATCTTATTTTGTTTGTCTAAATAGAGTAATTACATATACGTATATCTATATATATAAATATATATATATATATTAGATAGAATTATATATATAGACATATTTATATACAATTTAAATATATATAAATATAAATTTGGATCTATATATATATATGTAATTCTATATATTTATTATATATGATCATAATCAATATTTAAATATATCATATCCATGCAAATGTACAAATAGATGAATAAATAGATTTATATACAATGATGTGAAATACAAATACCAAGGGTGCAGCAGGATTGAATGAAGTTTGGACCAACAAACTGATGGTGAGATTGGTTGATCTATAGTTCCATTCCCTGAATTGGCGAACGATGGTACGGCGATTGTCAACAATAGTGACATGGTTGATTGTATAGGTTGTGGTCCTTTAGTGACCAAATGAAAGTATAGAATCGTACCCGGTTGAGATTGTACAATGAACGCGGTAGGGTGTTGGAAATCCAACATTCCATCCATCCCATCCATACCATCCATACCATCTAATCCAAACTATAATTAATTAATCCAATCCTATTTCCCCAATCCAATCCAACCCTTGATGGGGGCCTGAGCAGGCGCACGCACCTGTGTTTCTCGATCCGATCGATCCAGTCGCGGCTCAGTTGCGCGGGGTGATGGCTCAACACATGATATGGAAGAACAAAGCCATTTAAATGCCATTCAGTTCTTCAAAAGCTATCCTGATGGACCCTTCGCTGCCTTGGGGAATATTCTCGTTGGCCCCACAAATTGCATATCGGAAATAATTGGCATATTTCTCGCCACTCCAGAGCCCTCCTCTTTGGCCACGTTTGAAAATCCCATCTAGGGATGGCAAAACCTACACGGTCAATCAATAAAGGTATCATGTAAACATGATTTAAGCCGCATAGAGGTACAATAATCATGTTCACAAATTCAATGCACTGGGGTTTTCTCCCTTTGCTGTGTGCAATGGGAGTTGCAATTTGGCCAAAGCTGGGCTTGGTCAATCTGGCCTGTTTGTGGTGATTCGATGCTGTATGGCACTCTGCAAGTTCACGATCGCATGTGCAGTACATGCAAGTGCAGAATGGTGGTAAACCAAAGTTTATTTAAAATATTTCAAGATCCATATTTCAAGATCCATATATATACAGGTATGTCTTCAAATGGAATCAATGGTGTAGATTGCCGCGCTCTCTGTCAGAGCCATCTCAGAGCACGTCCTGCGCAGACGATCTGGCTCTAGGGGATCAGCTTTGAAGTGGGGATGGCCAAAACAAAGGCCATGGTGATGTCGCAAAAAGCATCGTCATCTCGGGTGAGTTCACCGGCCAGCGCTGGTTCACCAAGAAGTGTGGTGGGGGACTATAGCTTGGAGGATATGCCCACCACTTGGGACAACGACCATCAAATCAGAGCACGTCTCCGGGCCAATGGTAATCTTTTGATGACGTTCAACACTGAGACTGCAAAAGAAGAAGTGGGATTTGTGAATGCTACCAATGACAATTGTAAGCTCAATGCTCCAGTTCTCCGGCCACTTCTGAAGGAAATGGAGAAACACGATCTACAGTTGCCATCGGTTCCTGCACTACAGGTTTCCATCGAATCATTCTATTTGTTGTCAAAAGTTGTGCGCTCCAGCGAGCAAGTATATCAAGAAGCTTGGGGAATCAGACGTCTCATTGGGAAAACAAAGAAGTTTTGCTACAGAAGCTTTCCACCACAGGACTACAGTGACTAAAGTGGTTCTGATATTTTTATATATATATATATAAGAAAACAAAGCATGCCAATCAAAATCGCAATCAAGAGTCATAAATAGACTTCTTATTCTTCAATGCGACCCATGACCAATCATC
>VSDK01027557.1:374605-385673 GCA_009767595.1 Symbiodinium kawagutii
GTCAGCCCCTGCTGAATGGAAACTTGCAGGATCCAATACTCAAAGACCTCGTTGAAGCTTTGGGCTTCAAGTGTGACGAGCTTTGGGCTGCAATGTGAGAGAATACACGGGTGGGGGTTGTGTGATCTATAGACTTTGGTGATCTCTCTTGGGCAATGTATGCAAACATATGTCTGCATCCATGACCTTTGCCCCTACATGGACCACATGGATTCAGGGCATAAATCATATTGACCATAACACCATTTATTCTAGATATAGTCATATGTTGTAAAATAGGGGAGTGATGTGCTTTGGGAGCATAAATGCGCATCTCTCAAAACGTCATCCCACAGCGTCATCTTTGTCAATGCCAAATCAGGATTGGAGACCTTTGAATCCTTCGAAAGGAGGTGAGCATGATGCTGAAACCCAAGAAGGTGAAGGTGCCAACCCGGTGGAAGATTCAAAGGCTCATGATCAGGAGGAGCCTTTGGGTCAACCAATGTTTGAGGAGGATTTCAACACCAAGCTTGACAAGCAAATGGATATTCTAGCAAATGAGCTTCCTGAACTTGCTTTGCCGCCCCCGGAAGAGCCCCAGATCCCCAGCCCTCTTGGGGAACGGGCTCATCCACCACCAAAGCCTGCGGAAGAGCCAGCTGAGCCAGTGAAACCAGTAGCGACCCCATGCCGCGCAGAACCAAACCCACTTGGTTCCAAGGACAGGGCCTGTTCTCACCAACTGGTCGCCTTTAATTGTGATAAACAATTCACATAGTTCACCTTAAACTTCGGGCATGTCCATCATGTTTTTTCATATATTTCAAAGGCATCATTCCTTTCAACGGCTTGGTTCACAGAACCCTTCATGCTTTCTATGTGTGACGTCATAGTTTCACACATAGACCCCTTCAGATTCCTTCAGGACGTCGAGCTGATGGAAATATCTTCAGATGAGGAGGATGTTGCAACCAACCAGCCACACTTCTCTCTGGAATCCATTGTGGATGCCATCAAGAATTTGGATCTTGGGTGTTGCGGCTTTAATTGGCAAATGTTAACTTGTGGGGGTACGTGCTATACAGTATATATATATATATATAGATGTTATAAGTATATAGTTGGACATATCATGATTGGCAGGAGCATGTAATTTACATCACAAAAGTCAACAATAGTAACAATATATGTCTTGTACGTCCAAGGTTTCATATAGTTCCCGCACCGCTCCTTTGTTTCCACAAGGTCAGCTGGAAGTGAGGAACATGCTGGGGAGCAAAGGCATGATGATCAAAGCGGTGAAAGTGGTGTGGCCAACGCAGTGGGTAAGGAAGGTGCCTCAACTTCATTTGGTTGAGGTTGTTTACACTACCATTGTTCTTTATTTCTGTGTCGCTACATCTAATTGGGCCCGCTTTGGGATTGGGGTAACATGTCTAGGTGTATACGAAAAGGTTTTCAATAGATATGTCAAGAAATGGATTGGGACCGTAAAATTTCTGCTGATCTCATCATTGGTCTTATGCCCATCAGGTACGGAAAGTGATGCCGGGCCTATGCTACTTCTCTCAGACACACAGATGCCTGCCGCGACCCCTTATGACGACACTTTGTTGCCATGTTCTCCATCCGAGCTGCCAAACACTGATGTGGCCAGCAATACATTGAGAGATCTCGATAGGCATGAGCATGCAGTTCTTGAAGAGGTGGGTCAACTTACCAAAACTTATATTAAAACATGTTTGTTTAAAGAATCCGTAAATCAAATGTATAACAAAAAATGAAGCATGATGAAGAACATATTGCAAACATATGACTATGCAGCATCATGCCTTATAAAGATACCGGGGATGACCAGGACTCAAAGACTGTATGTGTCAACTTCGTTGTAAACATGTTTCAACAAATTCCTTCACTTTTTTGCCTTTCCCGGCCCACAGGTGGCAAGTTCTGGGCAAGATGGAATCTCCATCCCTGACAGTGAGGTGATCACTAGGCGGCAGCAATTCCGTATGAAGAGGGACCGTGCAGAGAAGAAGAAAGAACAGAAAAAGCAAAAGAAGATCCTTGCAGAGCAGAAGAAAGCAGAGAAGACGCAAGCAGGTAAGAAACGAGGTAGAACTGCAAAGGAGAAGACTGAGGGACAGAAGAAAAGAGGTCGCCCACAGAAGAAATTAATTTCTCCCAAGATTGATGACCAGAACCCTGATGTTCCTGAGAGCTCATCTTCTCACCTTGGACCTTCCCCAGTGAAGAGCCGTCAGATGAAAAGGCTGAAGAAGATGAGTGCAGCCAAGACCTTGCAGCCCGTAGAAACGGGTGAGGATTCCACGCCCAAAGCTTCAAGCTCTTCTAAGGTCAAAGGTTCCAAACGTGCAAAGGCCAAGGCAACAAAGGGCAAGGCTGCAGCAAACCCAACTAAGAAAAACACATCACAACACGTGGACGGAAACAGGAACGATGACCAGTCAATGGATGTGGAAAAGGTGGAGGAAAGCAAGACAATTGAGGAAAGCAAGACAATTGAGGAAAGCAAGACAGTTGAGGAGAGCAAGACAGTTCAGGAAAGCAAGACAGTTGAGGAGAGCAAGACTGATGATCGAGCTGTAAGTATCGAAGCGGTGGCGGAAAGCAAGAAAGCTCCCAGAAAGACTGCCGCCAAATCAAAGGCAAAGGCCAAAGCAGCCCCAAAGGCAGTGCCAAAGAAGGCAACAAAGCCCAAAAAGGAGAAGGATCCAGGAACAAACAAGAAAACCAAAGCAGCAAAAGGCAAGGATGAAAGCAGCCAAGAGAAGACAAGCAGCAGGAAACGGTCTGCCACAAAGCAGGAGAAGCCAGAAAAACCCAGAGCATCCAGAACTAAGCCAGCAACGGCCAGAGCACCCAGAAATGCTCCCACAGTGCCTCCGGACCCGAACATCAAGAGCCAAATCGATGCCTTGCTGTTGGAATGCCAGCAGTCCCATTGCACGCACCCAAGCTTTGATGGCAGCTCGCTGAAGCACCCCAATTGCAGCATCGAACCCTACTGGGACCGCAAGACCTGTGGAGTCAAAGTGTCCCGGTCGTTTTGTAGCAACATCAAGGCTCAGGGAAAAGGCAAAGCCCACGTGACGTACTTTTCGGGCAAGACGTCATGTCCCTACACCAACTGCAAGCTTGGAATCCTTTGGGTTTCTAGGTTGCAACTATATCCTATCATGGGTAAGGTGTGCCAAAGCGCTTCACGGAGGGGAGTAACATTCAGCTATATAGAATCTAATCCCCATGGGGACATCCGGGTGATCATTCCAATGAGCACCAAAGATGATCTTCAAAGAATCATTTCCATACATCCATGCTTGCTATATACAAATACAGCCCAACACACGCAATTATATAGACATAGTGTGCTTCCCATCCAACAACATTAGCTATATACAAACAAATCTAACATTAAAACAGGAGCAGCGACAGCGAGACAACCACAGTAATCCAACCACAGGAATTATGACAACAACAACAATAATAACAACAACAACAACAACAACAACAACAACATATAGAGAAAACGAAGCCCCAAATATACAAATACAATTTACCGGATACAACAACCATATTACGGTGGCAATACCATTATATATCATCATACCATTATAAATATTGGATGCCAACACCATCGGATGCCCAGGTAGAGGAGTGGGAGAAGATCGGCAAGCCTGATCCATTCGTCGATCACATGATGAACTTTGCCAAGATCCTCAAGTCCTCGCATGCGGCAGCTCACGCGGACCACAGCTCTGAGTGAGCAGGAAGTTGATTGCCCAAGTCAGCAACCACTCATGACACATCGTCCAAATGAACCTTTTCATATTTCACAAATGTTGACAGCCACAGCCAAGCTTTGTAACGATCGAACCTCGTTTGAGTGGTCTTGAACGTTTTACGGGGAAGCAATGCATATGTTAACAACGGTGTTCCTCTCTTGGATCGACATCCGTCCATGCGCAAAACCTCATATATGGAAATTAAATGAATATGGTTCATCTATACTTTACAGTATAGTGCATTGAGAGTTGCTAATCATTCAGCAAATTTCGTAAGTATATTTTATAAACATATTCAGGAATGAATCGGGATGCAACTCTATTGAATATATCCGAAACTCCGTTGGTGAGGGGAACGCATCGTTGTGTGCATATGAAAGGTGGTGCCATTTACACCTGCACCTTCGCAATTTCATGATCCAAATGTGGATCCGAAGCAAAGAGGGGCCTTTGATAAGGCAATGGATGCTTTGAGAAAAAAACGCTGCAGCTTTCTGCATTCTTCTTGTTTGTCACCCCCGTTTGGTAACACTGTATCTTATGTGCTATGTGGAATCTTGATGGTTTACTCTTCATTTTCAAAAATCTATATACAGAAGGGTGAAACCATGAGAATTCATGAGCCATCCCTTCATACTTTCTTGGTTCCAATCTTTTCCCAATCGCAAAAATAAGTCCAGAAACCGGCAAAATATTCAATGCTGTCATTATGCAATCAGGGTTTTCGCCATAGCACACCTGGTTCGCTTCTATATAACCATTGTTGGGGATATTTCATCATTCATGAACAACTTTGATCCGATTTCCCAGGGGCGCTTTAGCAGCATGGATACCGGAAACACAACCTGATCGATTGCTCCTGCCAGGTGCTTTTTGGCGCAGTCCAATGCCTGGAAGAAAGGTGAGGCGCATCCAAAAGAGCATTGGCAATGCTGTAAGGCATGGGGCCAACCCAAAGTTCTTCAGAGGTGCCAATGGCTCGCTTTTGGGTTGGATGGCCAACGATTGAAAAAATTGAACTGAGTTGTGAAACTTTGATCCTGAAATTTCTGAGCATCTTCAAGGGGGCTCCCATTCGTCTGTAAAGATTTCTCAGTGCAGGCATCGCAAGTTGACATTGATGAATCCTACACCATCTAAATATTTAGATTGTCGAATGTAATTGAGATTTTACATTTCGCAATTTCAATGATGAAGGAATGCAACCATTGAGATGCATGGCATGTGCTCTCGTAACTTGTGCACTCATCGGCCCACATGGCTGTCTCCAGTGGCACTTTCAGCATCAACGGCAGGTTATTTGTGCGATCAGTGCATGCACATTATGTATATACCCATCAACATTTTCGAATCAAGAATCCAGGGTATGATCAATTTGGGGCCTAGCTTCTGGACCCTCAATATGCAATTGGACTTTACACTTTTGACTTCATTGAAGCTTTTGCAGTCATCCAATTGGGCATCGCAGCAATGGTGACTGGACGGGAGAGGATTGGGCTGGTAGTGAGTCGGATGGTTTCAATGAACCTCCCGAAAGCTACTTGGATGAAGTTAGTTTTGCAAGCAACAGTGGTGTGTATGTATGTATGTATGTATGTATGTATGTATGTATGTATGTATGTATGTATGTATGTATGTACGTATGTATGTATGTATGCATGCATGTACGTACATGGAGCCTGGACAAAAAACACAAAAAATAAATAGGGACATATACGTGATAAATGTGTTTTTTCTTTTGCCCAGATTACACTGCATGTGAGTATGCGTGAAAGTATATTTTAAAAAAATATGTGGTTCCTGTAAATGAGCAGCCCCCCGAGGCATTCATCTACCTGACGCTGCTTGTCGCCTTCTCCCAGAATCTTCCGCAATTCCAGGAGGACTGAGTGGGGCATGGCGCAGCAGACTCCCCTGTGATGTAATCATATATTTGTTTTTGTTCAAACATGTGGTTTGCTTTAGGATCATAACTGAAGTGTTGAGTTTCTAGATTACAAAATTTCCAACTTGCAGCGTGTTACTGTATCATGGTCCTTTGAATGAACAGCAACACTTTCAGAAATGGCAATTCAATGACAGTCCCCAAGAAAACCGCTTATATATTTCTGATATATAGAGAGGGAGGAAGAAAAACATTCAGCCTCAAAGTCACCCATTATGTTGTAAACAATTGTTCACTGCACCAACATGCACGCAGGAATTGGTCTTCCTGGAGTTCTTTGCTGGACAGGGCAACACTTGGAAAGCAGTGAGGGCTGATTCGGTGTCTGCAGTCGGCATCGACATAAAGTATGTTGAGAATACCCGAGGTGGCCAAAATCCATTCGACATTTTGTCCAACGCAGGACTTGCGTTCCCTGACATTTGTTTGGCTGTAGAGTATTTTACATGAATAAGCATCGATCTTGCATCGCTTTCTATATTGGTGATCTACATCGATCTATCGTTCTATCCACATAACAGATTAACTGTAGCTTGATCAGTATTATCTTGTATATGTTTTTATATACCCATGCAAAAAAATGCGCATATATAACGAAAGGTGGAGCGACGTACACAACCCATTGCAATCCATATACAGTCATACAATGCATCTACCAGTAAATCTAGGTCCAAGATGATGGAGACCCACTGCATGCTGAAAACATCTGAGGTTGTGCATCATCTGATTTTGTCAAGCAGGATGGATTCCTTCGCGAGCATTTGGGCTGTAGTTTGCAGCTCATGGATCCACATGAACTGCTTCACATCATGCCGGTCACTGCTATTGCCAGAAGGAGATTTAGGCAAACAATATATCTTGGATGCCAACGCTATGATGTCCCGGCCCCTAGTTGATGCAAAATCAGAGATCCACATAAAAAGCCATCCACAGTTTACCATACAATTGCATAGCGCAGCAAAATCATCTTAAGATTGGTTCCAGTTTAGATGTGCATGGTCTTTTATGTGGATCTCCCATTGAACATGTTGGCGTGTGATGTTGATCATATACCGATCAATCAGCTGTTGTTTTTTTCTATATACGCATTTCTGTAAATAGAGGAGTCCTGTTAATGCAATTACTCCCCCAAGAGGCTGAAGTACAAAGTTTGGAAAAGGTAAGTTCGTTCCTTTTACCAAGCTGTTGGTATGGGGAATCACCCAACTGCATTAAAATCCTTTTGAAGATCACCATCTTCTATATGTAAATGGAACTGTCAATTGCGTTTTCTTCCCATTGGGTCAATTTATATGGACCAAAAGCTGTGAAACTAAGGAGTGTGTTGCTTATGGCGCTCGTGGTGGCATGCGGCGGCTCCTTTCTGCTGGGGGAGGCCCGCTCCAGTGTCATGGGGGAGTTTTTCCGGATGCAGTGGTTTTGCAACGTGATTCGAGTGACATGGCAATATATGGAGCCATGTGACACGGAAGAATTATCGAGAGAGAGAGAGGGGCGACCTTATAATTGGTATTTTATATACAAGTATAGATGCTATAATCCTTTAGCGTTTTCCTCACGGTTCCTTCATTGACGGATGCTTATAGACCATCATGGTTGCTTTGGGTCTCTCATTGATTGGAATATCCTATGCCTTGAATCCATCTATTTCAAAAAAACACTCTTGTCAAAATACATTGTTCAAATGTTCAATGCAGCATGGCATGCCAAATGGTCCACACACCAGCCCTGCCATTTCTCTTCATTCAGTCTTGGGCTGCCGTGCTGAGGTATACATGGTCAAATGGCATATGGGCCACTACGGCCACGACTCACCTAAGCCGCAGAAGGCATGGACAAACCAGGAGAAATTCGCGGTTCTGAACAAGGGACCCTGGCGCCGGAATGCTGCAGCGAAGAGCAAAGCGAAGAGCAAACCCAAAGCCATTACGGTGAAGAAGACTATATCCAAAACGGGTAAAGTATCGTATACTGGGACAGCAGCGCTCAAACAAACACAGTGCTGACCTTATTTGTTTGACTGAATGTGTGAATTCATTCCATTGTACACACCATCATATATGCTTTCTTTTGCAAGGGCATGTGATTCCCGAAAAGGTTTGGTTTCCTGTTTCCTCGCTCTTTAGACTGAAAGGTTGATATCTTGGCTGGATTGTTGGGAGGATTTTTTATACGCATGCAGCTATAAAGGGTTGTCATTCATCACGCCAACAAGGATCTATCCTCCTGGCTTTGCTGATTGTATTCGATCCCTACTGCCGGACTTGCTGAGCGGGGCTGAAGGTGTCAAGGTAGATGAAACCAGGGATGTCTACCGGTTGTTTGACAACCAACCTTTCAGTACTTGGCCAGAAGCCAGGCTAATTCCATCCCTTCGGTACATGAGGGGGAACAAACATTTAAATGTTCCAGAAGAATGGCTTACGCTATTCCCGCCGGCCCTGGAAGTCCTTCATAGAATGGAGGAACGTCAGTTGGCCCAGGCTCAGGCTGGCCAAGACTAAAGGGCCCGTTTTGGCAATGGCGCTTTGAACACCCCAATTGTTGCTATACTCATGTGGAATTCCTTTAGGTGCACATATATGATTTCCATTTCCCTGTTATATCTCTACATGATGTGGTTGCAAAACAGTATGTTCACTGCCAAAACAATCAAAAGTCCAAACAGCCCACATTTTGCTAAATATGAACGATCCGTACATGGAAATGAACAACCGTTCTGTGGACATGAAAAACCGTGATCCGTTCGGATTACGTTCGGATTACGTTCAGATTACGTTCAGATTACGTTCCCATATCGAATGAAGTTTTTGGTTGAAATATCCTGAACTCTCATCAATTGGTGTGTTGCGCCCTACAGGCCTCCATCATTCCTGCACAGACTTTCGTGATCTGAACGGTTTTGACTCAGGAAAGCATGCAAAAAATCAAACGCCGCTCATCAAGTATCATTCTTGGCAGCTTGAAACCATATATACGTGAAGTGATGCGCATGAAATCCACTTCAATGATGGCATGATGACAGGTTTGGCTCAGGTTTGGGATCACTTTCATGTTCTATATAGTGCCATTTGGGAAGCTCAAACGTGGGTATAGCCGGCCAGGATCAGCCATGTCCAGGGATTCCTTAGTAACCTCTATGCCCAGCCAGGGTTGGAGCTGTGAGACTTTGGAAGAAGGGGTTGTGCTGGCAGCCGAAAAAGCTGGACTTAAGCTCAAGGCAGATGACTTTGCCAAGGCTGGGCCAGGTGTTTTTTCTTGCAGCTATGTTTCATAGATAGAATTCCTATAGGTGATCTAGACGGTGATTTCGCAAACAAATTTACAAATAAAAGTGTATATGGATAATTGTCACCAACAGTGCCGGGGTTGAGAACGTCATTCAAACGATTCTGATGGGATCAACCACCATTACCTTTGGGGGTAGCCACGGAGACCCAAGGAATTTCCAGGATTCCGTGAAACCAAAGAAAGAAGAACTGTATGTCAAAGATATGTTCGCCAGATATATGAGTTGCAGGATGCACATCCCGAAATGGCTATACATAGATGGGCAGCAATTATATATGATTGCTAAAAAACAACAAAGTATATAAGAAAACAATCACTATCTAGACTTTGTCCCGACCATCATCCTGGGATAGGTCACGCAATTTCTTCTGGCTTCTGCAAAGAAGAAAGCACAGGCTTCTTGGCTTTGCAAACTCAAAGTTGGGCACATAGGGGAGATAGTACATAAATCACATTTAGGTGAATGAATTATTTCTGACATTAGATTTGTCTTATATGTTGCATTCTTTGTATCCATATATCCTTGTTTGCCCTATAGCTGAACAAGATTATAGATGATCGATCCCATCCTCCGGCGTTTGCCTTAGGTGCCCGGCAATTCAACGTCTTCCGTGAAGACGGAGCCTGCGTCCCCAAAGACTGGAGATGAAACTTGGACATGGTGGGCTTGTTTCCGCAAACGTGCATCATATGTAAATATATTGATATATTTAATTGAACAAAAACACTATCCCATAAATTCAAATGTATGCACCAATCCACTTGCTATACTTTGACTTCATGTGTGTGACACAAATCTTTATCTACATGCACCGTGAACCCAATTGAAATGTCCATCATATATACAAAACAAATCTTCCCTTGTTGCTTTCCTTTTTGATCAAGGTTCCAACACCCACTTCTGAAGCAGTTGCATCACCCACCGCTGACACAATTCCAGCGGCTTCCTGGCTTTAATATATGTGAACAGTCCATTGCCATTCTGCCTGGGGTCGTCATGTTACATCAGTGTTTCCCCTTTCAAAGGTCCTGGGTTCTCCGGCTTCATCATTTTGTGGGACAACATCGAAGCCACCAGCCTCTTCTGAGATGCTTGGTCATGAGGCATGTATATCATCATGTGGGCAAAAATGAATTATATACTTGATTGCCCAAAGAATCTTTTTCCATGTGCACATGTGTATATTTACAAATATACACTTGTTGCAGGCTAATTCCAACGAGAAGAATTTGCAGGAGGAGCGGAAATTGAATGCAGAGCTTCAAGAGAAGATTCGCCAGTTGGAACAGGACGCAAAGGCTAGGCAGGCTTCACAGCAAGAGGCACTTCAACGTCAGTCATCGCGGTTGGAAACCTTGCTCGAAACCACTTTGAAACGTGTTGATCAGTTGGAAAAGGAAAAGGACGTCACTAAGTCAACTGAGCAAAGCAAACCGGAACAGTCGACCAAACCTGTGGAGAAGAATAACCCTCCCAAGGGTACAGTCCCTGATCCAAATCCTGATCGAAGCAGTGAATCTTCCAGTGATGATGCAGCAGATCAACATATGACAACTCCTGACGGAAAGACTGTTCCTTTGATGACAATGATTCGATATCATATATGTGGATCTTTTTCTTTCATGATGCTTTGCTCATGCTTCACTTTGCGCATCATACCTGCGGGCTACCTAAGGTGCCGATATCTGCAGACGCTCTTCCGGCTCTGCGAGGTCAAGGCGACAGGAAAGTGCCAAGTAGGCACGGATATCAATGCAGAGTACCGCAAGTCAGGAGAGTCCAGGGAAGTCTTGGAGATGGCTTTGCTGGAGTCTTTGAGCAAGTGGGGTCTTGACCGTTCCAACTACAAACGGGTGAAGGCTAGGATCCACACACCATGATTTCACATATATGTAAATATATATTTATATATATATTTTTTTTTCAAAAAATAGATATAAAAGAGATCTATATTGCAACCATGTTGAGTTTACTGGCATAAAATTAGTTAATAAAAACCTCGAAGCCACCCCGCTCAAAAAAATAGTGGAATCCATGCAACGT
>VSDK01027561.1:5519-35519 GCA_009767595.1 Symbiodinium kawagutii
TTCATGTATTTGAGCAAGTTGAAAAATATAATATGCTTATTGGTTTCTACAAAAGTAAACAAACTCCAATTTGCATGTTCAAGAACCAAATGAGCATTCCAAGAACCAAATGGCAAACACCTTGAAGAACCACATGCGCAAGAACCGCATGCGAACCGCATGCTCAAAGAGCCCACAGCACTCAGCAAGCCACAGGACCAAGTGAAAAGCAGTAGACATATTCATTGTGAAAAGCTCAAATTTACAGCATGAAATTCAAGTTTTGAAGGAAGCAAAAATGCATTAAACTAAATTTAGTACATGTAGTAAATTTACAGCATGTAGTAAATTTACATGATTTTATTTAATGTATCATGATGTAAATTTACTACAGGCTGTAAATGTAAATCACTATTTTTATGACAATTTACTACGCAGCTATTTTTAGCTGATTTTGATGTTACAGGTAGTTGACCCTGAGACATTGCAATCCTGCATTCTCGAAGGTGGTCGTCAAAGTTGATGTCGGAGAGCACGCCACCTCCATCAAGTCCAAGCGGTTCTCCACTGCCGCCAGGACGTCCTTGCAAGGCTCCATGACCAGTGTGGTCAGAGCTGCGGCCTTAGCCAATTTCTTTGCCAAGGGTGGCAACAGCGGTTTTGTGAAACAGTTCTTCACGGACAAAATGTCCTTGATCGTAGTGGTTGTCGTAATTGGCGTAGTGCACGTGGTCTTTGTAGGAGATGTTGTAGCAACAGGTGGTGTTGGGGTGCTTGCCATTTCGGGAGCACCAGGAGGACCATGTGGATCCCTTACCAGATCCTCAGCCGGGGTTCCATTGGAACCCATCTTTTCTCTCAAGGCCATCAGCGAGGCCCAAAGGCCGGAGAAATGGCCTCCGCCTCGTCGTCCGTGTGGATCACCACCACGTCCGCATCGTCCACCAGGTTGGGCTGCGACTTGGCCTTCGGAAGTGCCTTGGCCCTGGCAGCTTGGATCTCCTGTGGGGTCGCCAGACTTGGCGACGGCGAGACACTGCGGGCCCTCCGCAGATTGGGCGGTGTCGTCGGCGCTGGCGTTGTAGTGGATGCCACCCCCGGTGTCATTGGGTAGCTCGCAGCCGCCGGGCTTGTCCACGTCGAGAGTCGGCTCGGATCTCCACCTGGATGCTCTCCTGTCCCCTCGATTGCACCACTCGGCGTCCCTTCACTTCGAGGATCTTGCCCAGGAAGATCTTGTCGTTCATCTCCACCGCCGGGTACTGCAACTCCAGCTCTTGCTGCGCCATCAAGACCACTTCCGGGGCTGGTCCCACTGACCGTGTCTCCCCATGGCCCTTCACCTTTGTCACATAGCTCAGGCGCAGCCCACATCGCTTGCAGCTCGTCCATGTTGCATACTGGTTGGACTTCTCCCGGGACTCGTCGTGGCGGCCGTGACATGGCCATCCGTTCTGTCGCGGGTCCTGCGACGGAGCTGGAAGGCGAGGCACTGCCATGGATGCGTTCGCGGAGTCCACGAAGTCTTTGAGCCAAAAGCTGCAGCCGTTCCGGAGGTTCTCCAACATGTTTAGGCGCATCTTCGTCAGGAAGAACCATCATCACAGACGGCATGGATGCACCACCACCAGAACCTCCCATAGCACCACCTGAGTCCCCCTTGGAGTCATCACCGGGTCCATCATCATCCATCTTATCATCTTCATTCTCATCCACATTGGGCTCATCAGTGGAACAGCCCGGTCGAGACTTCTTTTCCTTCGTCTCGTCCTCAGGAGCCTCTTCAGGGCGCTCGTCCATTGGCGGATCTGTTGCCGCCGGAGGTCCAACTCCCGCATCATCACCTGGTAGGTCAGGAAGAGGTGACGGGGATGGAGCGCAGCTTGAACCTGATCCCCAGCCAGCTCTCTTATGGCTGGATCCCGAAGCCCATCCGGACCTCATAGTCATGTGTCGGCACCCATGTCCTGCACACCAGGGCACCAGACAGAGCCATCCTGGGTCAACATCTCCCCGTCGAGGAACACCACGGATCGTGGAAGTCAGCCTCATCGGTCCTCCAGGAAGAAGTGGTCCACCAGGAAGGAGAGGAGGAGGTCCATCCAAGAGCTCCTCATGCGGGTAGGACGGATGTCGAGTTTTGCTGTCATCCTCGTCATCATCGTCCTCATTACCATCAGGTTCTTCTTCTTCTCCATCTTCTCCAGGGTCATCATTCCTCCATCAGCAGCACAGGGTTCAGCTTCTGCTGCAGTGGATGCTTCGGGCATTCCGGCATCCTCCGAAGGAGCTTCATGTTCTCGTTCAGCAACTCGAGCATGTTCCTGCACCAGGCGGTGCACAACCGCCCGATTGCGGTTGGTCGCATTCCGACCACGTCCGGCTCCTCCAGGTGGTCCTCCGCCAAGATCTTCATCATCGTCGCCTCCATCACCATCATCGCCACCAGGTCCTCCGGTTCGAAGTCGAAGACGGTCCAGCTCCTGGTGCAGCGGCATTGGGTCCTCGGTCAGCAAGATCGAAGCATGACGTCCTCGAAGCTGATCCAGGATATTCATCCACCAGGTGCCATCTTCCTCCTTCTGGTGGGCGAAGTAGCGGCCGCAGTAAGCCACCACGGCATTGCGGTTCCAAAGCTCACGTCCTCCAAGTAGAGCAGGAGTCATCTCTGCCCGGCCGTCCAGGAGGTAGAAGCTCACCTTGCCGAGGGCCTTGGTCGAAATGTCCAAGCGGGATGTAGCCTGTTGTGAATGGCCATTCCCGAACCGGAACATCGGCCTATCATGGAGCGCCACCTTGTAGTTGGCCTCGTTCATCCCATCCAGCATGCGTGCCATTGCAGTGACCCCACACACCGACTCCGTAGCACCGGTGTCGATGATCACCCGAAAGGGCTGGATGGACAAGGGAGCTTGATCATCTTCCAAGCTCATCACATTCACCTGCTCCATGGCCTCCAGCTCGTACTTGCCGATGTCCACGAAGTACGCGAAGTTCTCCTCATCCATGTAGTTCACCTTGCCACCCATCTTCATCTTGCCCTTCTTGCCCTTGGGTTTGCCCTTGCCCTTGGTGTAGCCCTTGGGGGAGCCAGTAGGACTTCCACCTTTGGCTGAGTGGCGGTCGGGGCAATCCCGATATCCATGGTGAGGGCTCTTAGCAGATGAAGCATGGACCGTAAGCGGTTCGAGGCCCCTTCTTCGTCTTCCCCTTGCCCTTGAAGCCCTTGCCCGTTCCTTTCATGCCAGCCGGGTCATAGTAACCACGGGCAGCACGGACACGAGCCACAGCTTGGCGGGCTTCCGCCAACGTCTTGTTGGCCTCCGAGGCAATGGTGAAGGCCTCTTGATACCGCTCATTCTCCGGAATGGAGCCGAGGTCGCTGGTGTCCTCCTTCTCGGTGTCCCCGTTGTAGTCCCATGAGCCACCGTACTCAGCGTCCACCTCATAGCTCCAGTCATAGGACCAGTCATCGGCCCACATGGCACTCTCCTCTGTGCCTTGCCACCAATCATCTTCTGTCCATTGGTGTTCTTCCTCGTAGTCCTGGTCCCATTCCCATTCTTCAGCATCTGCATACCAAATGCTCTTCCTCCAAGGCTGGCCTTTCTGCGGAAGGTCTGGCAGGGACTCGTCCGCGAAGAGGGTCCTGAGAGCTCTGCGCACCAGCACAAAGCGGGTGCTGTTGGTGGTGAGCGTCAAGATGTGTTGGCGCTCCGAAGATGACAGCCTTGCCGCCTTCAGCAGGCGGTAGCCCCTGAGCTCATCCCCGAAGAAGTCCAACTCCAGGGCTGCTCGCTCATCCATCGACGAAGCTTCACTCCGGCCATCATCATCTCCAGCTCCAGCACCTCGGGCAGCAGCCATCGGCGACCTCGAAGGCGAGATCGGAGGATCTCGTTGAGGAGGTCCAGTTCCAATCCTAAGCCACTCGAACTCGGTCAGCTCGTGCTCGATGTAGTGCCTGCTGCAACTCGGTGAAGAGCTCCTCCTCGCGCACCAAGAGCTGCGGCACTGTCTCTTGTGGTCCACGGCGCATGTTGCTCCAGCGTTCCAACCGCTGGAAGGAGTCCGGTACGGGGAGGCGTTGGAGCGGGCTCGCCCTCAACACATCGATCAGCTTGTCCAGCCCAGTCGGCGTATCGAACTCGGCTGGGTCCAAGTGCCTCACCACGCTCTTTGCTGCTCCTTGCAACCTTTGCCACACGCGACTTGCTGCAAGTCGTCGCTCGTTCTCCTTCAGCGACAAGGTGTGCCACTTGCAGCTCTGCACAAAGGCCTCAAAGGAAGCCGGGTCACCAGACCAGGTAGGCACATGGTGACTTCCTTCCTCAGCCGGCATGGCACCAGCAGGTCACAGGGATGTCCAGGTCCTCGTCCAGGTTGTAGGGCACCAGAACGTAGTCCTCCACGAGGATATAGCCACCACCCAAACCGCCGCAGTCCACCTCCAGGTAGTCCAGGTCGAAGCCAGCCAGCAGATGCCCCACCAGGGGCTCCGCTACCATGCAACGGGGCAGCGCAGCGGGGAACGTCCCTAGCTATACAACCTCTTGGGAAGACACCACAGGGCGTCAGCGAGAAACTCTTTTGGCCAAAGTTCCCACCCTGCGGTACGCAAAGGTGGATGCAGTGCAACCTGCGTGAAAAGGGCATGGCATGACATCTGTACTTGCACTAAATAAAATGATCTTGGTTGCTCATTCAAGATCATTATTGTTGCTCATGATCCCCCATCATCAGCCACCATAATCCCACGTACAAAACCATTTTTTACCCTTGACCACCATATGTGCGACAGTCGAAACTGGGTATATAATCTAAGGCCATGCATGGTGTCGCTATTCAAGGCTCCCTATCGCTACGCACAGGGTTTCACTACTTTTTACTCGACGGGACATCGTCACCGAACATGTCAATCTTCAGAAGAACTGGGCCGTGACCACTGCACTCTCGCTAGCAACTTTTCTTCGACAGCTTTACATGCTAGCAATTGACGTAGTAAATTGCGAAGGCCAGTGATGGTCTCCCGGCTCCGAGGCATGGCATGCGGGGGGATACAAAACACATATTGGTTGACAAAACGTGTGAATATCTTCTACAAGACTGGTTGGGCATCATCTGGGGGGAGGACCATACCAAACCACTTTTGGTATCGCTAGGGGTATCGATTGGTATCGCTTTGGGTATCGCTACGGGGGCCTGGTGAACCACGAAAAATGAAGGCATCCCAACTTCCATTATTCCCTTGTTCAAAACCCAAAGGCCTACTTTACATATACATGTATAACACAGGGTATCGCTATTCAAGGCTCCCTATCGCTACACACCATAAAATAACAAACTTGGTTTCGGCATGGCGGTCGAACACTTGGCAATTTAAACCGTGTTTTGACCCTTGCACATATAATAGTCAGTTGACCATTGTTGTCAGTGATTATCCCTCTAGTAAGCACCCATGTAGTAAGTTTTGGATAATATGGAAACAACTTTGGTTTCATGAGGACATCCCATGATCTTGCGGAGCCGAAAGCATGCACGCATATTTTGTGGAGCAACTTGGACATCTTTGAACATAAAAACATGGTCAAAACATTCATGAACATGTAGCTAAACTACTCTTTCCATGTAGAAATGACATATAGTATAGTTGACTAGGTCAAACTACACAGGGTATCATAGGATCATTTCACGCTATTTCCATTTTTCATCCTTAAATTGACAAAGTTGAAATTGCTGCATGCACCTATCCTCAATCCATTCCCAAGTTCCTTGTCATCCTCATCCACCTCTTCTGGAGCATCTGGGGCTACACCTGAGCCACGAAGTGGATGGTTCTGAGCTGACCATGGCCTAAGGATGGCTTGAAGTGGATGGTTTAACAGCTATGTCAAGAAGATATTCTTCTTTCAGCTGGATGGCTGAGAGCCAGAAAGTGCATGCTTTGTTTGTTACACGGGCCTTCAACACAATCTAGCAGGGGATGGACACGCTCCTCTCAAGTGGCTCAAGAGATGGTGTGGCAAATAGATGAGTTTCTTAGATTGATTTATAATGGTACCGGTGGTAACAGCCAAGCCTGGCAACAAAGGCAACACATGTTCACAAACAGTCGTTCTCGATGGTCAAGGACTCACTTCACCCTTTGTTACTTATGGCCGAAATGGTTGGTTCAATGGCATAGTGACCAAACCACCGATGTACTGTATATCGTTGATAAAACAAATCAATGAGAGAAAATCAAAGTTTATATGGTGTGGGTAGTTTGTTGGTGAACATCACCTAAGTTACCAAACTAGTCTTTGTTGGGAAGTTCACCGATCCTTTTCTTGGTTGGTCAACACTAGACCCATAGCAATATATCAATTATCAATATATCTTCACAGCGTCACTGGCGTTCCATACCTTCCAGGGTGGTACCAGCCGCCTGTCTTCCATCGAAAGAAACACCCTATTGCTAGGATATCTTTGTTGATGGATGTGAGTGATATTCTAGCCTTGTTCCAATGTGTAGCAATGTGAAGAATCCGGTAACTAACAAAGGTATCGCCAGTGAGCAAACTCGATGGCAGTGTGGTACAGCAACCAATCACTTCTTGGTCAGCCACATATGGCCCGCCATGGTTTCCCTTATTATTGTTGGTCATTATCCCTCATTGGTTGGTTTATATCGACCCATAGCCATATAAGACTTTCTTGAGGAATGTGCAACGGTTTCTCCATGTGTGCTACTAGGAGGCCTTTTTGGTTTCCTGGACAGGATGAGATTACGACCAAACTCGTAGTCATTGCATCTGCTGCTTCGGTCCCGGGCAAAACAGCTCTTTTTCCAAGAGCTCTTTAAACCGGGTCGTTTCACGCCCGTCCCAGTGAAGTTGCCACGCTTCTTCACGCTGATGCGCACGTTGTGCTCATAGTTCTCCGTGCGATCCCCCGGCCCAATCCATTGGGTGCTGTCATGGTCACCCTTCGAAGCCAGGATCTGCTCGAGCTCCGCCGTGGTCGACTCGCTGGACTGGAAGCGATGGCGGTCCCACGGACGTGTCATTGACAGTCGAAGGGTGTATCCCTAGCCCCCTTCGAAAAGGCAAGGGACATTACAGGGACAGGAAGCGATGGCTGTAAGTCAGCTTGGAATTCCATGGGTGGAGCTCATCTCGAACTCCCCATGAAGCTAGCTGCCAAGTGAATTTGTGCCCACCCGGAAAACCATGAGTGAGATCTCAACAACAGCATTCATCCCAGTGAACAACCATTAGGATTGGTTCTATGCGACAAACCAACCTCAAACTCATTGGAGTGATCTCAACAACAATCATCCCAGTCATGGCTTTGCTGAACACCCTTCCCCAACTATATAGCGGTTTAACCACCCAGCAGCTATGTGACATTGTATCATCAGCTGTCTTTTTGTTCCGAGACTGGTCATTGCTATCGCTCAGGAACCATTTTTGATCACGGTTTACAACTATCAAGCATGAACTATTATTGCTAACCCCCTGAACTGTCACTATTGAGTACCCACTATCAGGCTTTACTGCTTCACTATTTAGCACTGATACCCATGCTTGACAAGTATTATCCATCATTTACCATACTTAAGTATCATTGCAACCATGCTAATTATTGTGAGGCATTACTACCAAGCATGGGTTGCGGTGTCATTGTTTACCCATCATGCACGATCATGTTTAACGCATCATCATTCTTCCTGATCCTCAATAGTGAACCATCACCAACTACCTGCATTAATGGCGCACTGTCATTGCTATCATCAGTATTGACCTTTTTTGATCGTCAATCCATCATGTTTAACACATCATCTTTCTTAAGGCATCATTACAGTATTACAAAGTCATGTCCCGCCAGCTACTTCACTTCGGTGGTAATTACGAGGACTGCCAGTTCTGGTAGATTTAACCATAACTAGTGTTGATGAACCAATGTTTTTTTTTGGGGGGGGGCATCATGTTTGCAACTATTATCACAGTGACCATCAATGTGAACTATCATTGCTAAACAACCATCACTGTTAGCAATCATCGTCACTGTTAACCGATGGTTAGCCAGCACTAACCATGACTATCAACAAACAGTGATGGTTGTTTATGGTTGCTAACAAATGTCAATCATCCATGATAGGACCCTAGCATCTTTAACCTATCATTTAACATTGTAAACCCTCATTAATGATGAACTGTGATCAATATCAACCATTATCAGGGTGAACCATCAGTTTGATCCCTAAATATCCAGCATGAATCATTAATCCATAACCAACTAGGATTGACTGTATCATTGACTTACATTGAATATGAAGTATTTACCACTCAACCAATACTGTCATTAAATCATTGCCAATATCAATGAACGATAGTAGTTCATATTCATTGGTAAATAGTTCATATTCAGGTTTATGATTACCAGCTAATATGAACTGTTTGACTTACATTGAATATGATTAACGGCCAGTTGACATTAACCATTACCAATATCAATCGCCAACTCCAGAGTGATCATCATTTACATTAATCATTTATCAACATAAACCAACCATTGCGCTATGGGGTTCCCCTATGGCTTGACCAACCATCGTTTTTTCAATATTGAGTAAATACTTACTACATGGATGAACCAATTTAAAATCATAGTTGAACTATGTGTCTATCTGTTCATTGCAATATGTTGTACCCCTGGTTCCACTATCATGAGCCATTGTTTTCACTATGAAATTGTTGGTGTTTATCCCGCATTAGTAGCTATGATTGATACTAGTTACTTGAGTAATCATTGTTTTTCACCATTGTTTTCCGTCAAAAGTTGATTGACTGATATTGACCCACATATAAACGACATTACTGTAACCATATCAACCACTATTATTGTCACAGCATCCCCCGTAACAAATATTATAGAAGCCCTATTTTTGACCACATCGAAACCCATATAGGAACCTATTATTGAACATACTATTGAAACTCTATTTTTTATTACTACTGCCCTCCTTGTAGCTGGTATATCTTCTAGTAGTAAACCCATATAGAAACCACTAGTGACGACGACTATTAGCAATTATAGTATGTGTCAGCATCATTACCACCATGCCAGCATCATTAGCACTACCCCCTTGTAGTTAACCCATATAGAAACCCTATGTGGATGTTAACCTACTATGATTGCTAAAACCTATATATATATATCATAGCCTATTATGGCCTACTATGCAGCCTATTGGTATACCCATATATGGCCTACTATGTAGCTATATGGTGGTTTCTCAAAATATGGGACCCCCAAAAATGCTAGGTTTATTACTACAAATGATTACTAGTGGATGATTTGGGGGGTCCCCTATGGCTTGACAAACAACCACATCCCTATTATGGTTGTTAACTAAAAAAATCATTGGCGGAACAACTTGGATGCACCACGCTGAACTCGTGACCCTCCAGAAATTCAGTCGAGCCGGGGCCCAAGCGTTCGGCAGCCGCGCGGCTTGCCGCGTCGCTGACCATGTCCTCACCTTGGCCCAACCAGCGGCGCGCCCAAGGGATGATTAGTTTTTTGATGCTTAAGCCATCTTAGATATTGAGACTATCCATCATAACCAGTAAAATAGTGATTGTTAAGACTTAACCATCTTGGCCTTAGTTGGTGATGCTTATCTTTTGAAATGTTTAATATCGAGACTATCAAAAGTTTTCTTCATGCTTCATCATATCTTTGAATTATGATAGTGATCAATGATTGCATCATCATGTTTAATAATGTTCAACAATATGATAGCAATGGTTTTATATATAGTTGAACAATCATGATTCATGAGTAAGAAATCATTTCAATAACGATAACCGAACAATGCTCAGTGAACAGTATGATAAAAAACATGATAGCAATGGATTATCTTGGAAATGGTTAATGATGATCGGTTCTCAATGGTCAATGTTGGTTGTTGAATTTCATTTAATGGATACTAAATGTGATGAGTCATGGCTAATGATCAAAAGTCATGATTGCTGATGAGTAGCTTGGTGCTTATGATGCTCGGATATACGGTTGATCATGACCTGCCCCTTCGAACAAAGACCTGTGAAAGGCAAAATCAGGAAACACTGCTTACTTGCTGTGCTCAACCTACACTCGAGACAACTGTGTGACAATATCATCAATATCATGCCAAATGGACTTGCACCGTGATACACCGTCTTAGGATAAGCAAAATGATGCAAAATGTCAATTTTCAAGCCAAAAAAACAAAGGAGTTACATTTTGGAGCTGTCCATTGGTGGTTCAGTAAGCCATCCTCCCTTGGTTAACACATGGTAACCCCATGGCATCCTATCATCCTGGCGGCATGAATATCATCGCGCCCTTGGCAGCCCAATGCCCTGCCGCGTTTTGGGGTTCTGGGCCGTCGCTATCGGCCAAAAGCCGCGCTCGAGTGCTCTTTGGAACGCTCTCCTGACGGGGGCTGCGGGGTGTAAGGCGCCCTGGGTCAGGGGCTATCCCTGGCGGTGCCCCGAAAGTCGCAGCTGGGAAATGGCTCGGTTGAAGAAAATCATCGTTGGCTTTGGTCTCAAGTGCTGCTAGCGCCATTTGGTGCCTCGAAAACCAAAGCAGCGAGCACTTCTAGATCAACAAGCAGCCATCTTGAGTGGGAAACGGATGTTTTTCAGATGGTTCATGCTACGAGCCCATGAGAATGATTGCAAAGACTCTAATGGCCCCAAGAGCTGCCCAACAATGGTCAGGACTTGTCGAGCTTGATCAGCAGTCTGGGCTTGGCAAAGTCTGGGCTTGGTCTAGTGCCGTGTTGACATTGAGGCAACAGATGTCATGAAGGTTAACATAGAACTTCCAAGAATATGATTAGAACCATCATTATTGACCATCATCAAACGTCACTAAACATGAAAAACAAGCACATGTTAAACATCAATGAGCCATGAAATCCCCATCATTATTCACCAATTATCCCGTTCACCAGCAATCTTTGATGACCTTAATCATCACTCACCTACGCGATTGAATGATGAAAAATGAAATAATCTTCCTTCAACCACCATTCAACAGCATTGATTAAGACCAACTACCATCGCAAACAACAATGGATTGAAAGTAACAATCAACAATGAAAAAAACATAGTCAATATAGTCATCAAACATCATGCACCTATATTACTTTTTTAAAACCACATTGGGTGAACCATCAGTAATGGTTACCACTGGTCTTATGTTTTTACCAGTTAACCATCAGTTAAACCATCAGTGGTTAACCAGCAAACCAAAGGTGGTAAACCATCGGTAAACCATCACTGGTTTTGGTGAACTATCAGTTAAACCCAGTAAACCAAAAAGGTGGTTAACCATCAGTTAAACCATCAGTTAAACCATCAGTTAAACCATCAGTTAAACCATCAGTTAAGCCACCAGTTAACCATCAGTTAAAATCAGTGACTGGTTTTATCTGTTTTTTACCAGTTAACCATCAGTCGACCAATGGTTAACATGTAAACCTTCATCAAACATCAGGCACTTTTTTTTACTACATTTGGTTAACCATCAGTAATGGTTACCACTGGTCTTATGTTTTTACCAGTTAACCATCAGTTAAACCATCAGTGGTTAACCAGTAAACCAAAGGTGGTAAACCATCGGTAAACCATCACTGGTTTTGGTGAACTATCAGTTAAACCCAGTAAACCAAAAAGGTGGTTAACCATCAGTTAAACCATCAGTTAAATCATCAGTTAAACCATCAGTTAAACCATCAGTTAAGCCACCAGTTAACCATCAGTTAAAATCAGTGATTGGTTTTATCTGTTTTTTTTTTTTTTACCAGTTAACCATCAGTCGACCATGCTTAACATGTAAACCTTCATCAAACATCATGCACTTTTTTCGACCATGCTTAACATGTAAACCTTCATCAAACATCATGCACTTTTTTTGACCATGCTTAACATGTAAACCTTCATCAAACATCATGCACTTTTTTCGACCATGCTTAACATGTAAACCTTCATCAAACATCATGCACTTTTTTTTAAAACTACATTTGGTTAACCACCAGTTAAACCCAGTAAACATCATAAAAAACGTAAACCAAAGGTGGCCAACCAACTAAGTTACCTGATGGTTTAACCATCAGTTAAACCAAAAGGTGGTTAACCATCAGTTGCTTCATCAGTTAACCCATCAGTGGTTTACTTAACCATGATTTTTTACCAGTTAAACTTGTACCCCTGGTTCCTCCATCATTAACCATTGTTTTCCCTTTGATTTGGTTGGTCATTTGAAGCCATTATTGATGGTTAACTGCTGGACCCATAGCCAGTTGACCATCAGTTAAACCCAGTAAACCCAAGGTAGTTCACCATCAGTCCACCATGATCCATCGACGACCCTTGCCTTTCGGGACGCCCGGATGGGCGAGGGCGGCGTCTCGGGGACCTGAAGCGCCCATGGCGGTTGCAGTTGATCTAAGCTCAGTTGAACCAAGCGGTGAACCAAGCGGTCAGTGGTTGATCTACAAGGTGGGCCCCCAACCACTTAGGTTAGTTGGTTTATTTGCCTGACTTAACTAGGGGTAACTACCAGTTCTAGGGGTGAACTAAGCCAACTTACAACTGCTGAGGGCCCACCTTGTAACCAGTTGATCTAACTAGTTGGTGGTTAGTGAATTAACCCAAAATGGTGAATTAACGATCTAACTAGTTAGTGGTTAGTAGCCAGGAATCTAACCAGTTGATCTAACTAGTTACAAGGTGGGCCCCGTTCACCAGCTGTAGTCGTTGGTTTATAACTAGGTTAAATACCAGGCAAATGGTAGATATCACTGTAGTTACATGGCCTTATAAACCAAGTTATAACTAGGGGGGCCCACCTTGTAGTGGTTAGAAACCAGGATGGTGGATGAACGTGGGTGACACATGGTTAGTTCAACAAAGGTTCTGAACGACTCCTGGCTTTTCATGGTGGAACCAAGCAATTTGATGGGGCTTTTGGAGGCAATGTCATTTTTCAATCGAGTTATTGATGCTATGATTAGTAGTCATGGTTACGTTGACTAAATATACGCTAGGACAACCGATAAGTAGTGAAGTACTTAAGTGCATGTGTAGGCAAAACCTGTAAACACATCTGTATGAGCGTATAAACAAATACCATACCTACATAATATACACTGTGTATATTTTTGAGTGTATCTACATCAATCTATACACATACATATTCAAATAGGCACATGGCATACTTGGAAATATGGAAATAATATCAATACATGCTCACATTTGTTTTTGCAATTTGACCAACAAAAAGGTTACCCGAATGCTTGCTGTGCCCAGAACCACATGGGACCTTTGGTACGCAGGGACAAGCGCAGATTTCATACACCATAAATTTAGCTAAATGCGAATCTCCATGGCTGCAAATCAAACTTCGTTTTTATTAGGTGAACATTTCCGAATGACAGGAATTTCGCAAGGTTTAGCCATACCTATGTGGTATCTATCCTATACCTATGACACTTGGTATCCATACCCATGTGCTTTGCCGTGCCTCGTGCATCCCATGGTTACGCAGCATGCTCCACCTGCCTCGGCCGCCTCAGTATGCTCGTTCTCCGAGGCAACACCTGGGCGTTCCACCCTGAAGCATTGATGAACCTTGCTTGAACCCCTGGTTTGGGGATTTATTTGGTAAGGGAACCATTGGTGATTTGGGAATTTAATTGGTTCCCTCCAGCCTTAACGTTCGCCCCACCACATAAAGCGCCACTGCAATGGAGCATGTTGTACAAGGTCGAGATGGCTTGGACAAGATGCGAAAACACTGGCCATACGCAGTGATTTATGGTTTAGGGTTTTAAGGTTTTGGTTTTAGGGTTTTAGGGTTTTAGGGTTTTAGGGTTTTAGGGTTTTAGGGTTTTGGTTTTAGGGTTTTAGGGTTTTAGGGTTTGATAACTCAGAAAACAAAAAACAATGGCCCTGTGCAGGAATTTGAGCGTTGGGAAATGTTCTCAGACCCATGCGGGGCAAACCCTAAGGCTCGGGCGTGGTTTTTGGGTTTTGGGGATTTATTTGCCGGTGATTTGACAAGGGGATGGGCTCAAGAAATGGGGGTTTCTTAAAAATTGGGAACCCCAAATGGTTGGTGTATCACTACAAATGATCAATAAAGGATGGTTTGGGGGTAACCCTATTCCGAGAAACACCCAAATCTTGAGACGTTTGATATCACAGTTTTACCAAGAAGATCTTCCGAAACGGAGCAGTGTTAGGCTTGTAAGACATCAGGCGTCAGACCCCATGCCTCCGGGAATGTGTCCACCACTGGCACATCTGGAGCTTCTGTGCCCAAGATATCCCAAGATCATCGCCATCCTCCATGAATCACAGTCGACTATCGTAGACTCGTGTCCAACCATGAAAAAAATAAAGAGAGATATCAATCGACCAAAAGGATAATGAAGGATATAGTTTATATAGTAAATACTATGATCAACCAACCAACCAGCCAACCAACCACTAACCAACCAACCAACGAACCAACCAACCAACCCACCATCTCCACTTGCTCAGGCTTCAGTTGAGCTGCTATGATCTGTCTCACTGGCTCGTCGCATTGAGCCTCTGCGGGACCTGGAGCGAGTTCGAACTTCCCAGCAAAGGATGATAGGGAGCCAATAATGCTTAATCATGGTTAATCATGATGGTTAATAATGGTTAAACCGCTAAACCTAATGGTCAATAGTGACGATTGATAATGATGCTTTGTGCTTACCATTAACAATGCTTAGCAGTGATTGATGAATAAAAATGGTGGTGAATGATGATGCTTTACCGGCTTACCATGACTGATGCTTAATTAATAGAGGTTAATTGACGACTTTTTGGAAGCCCCTAAACTCTAAACCCGAAATCCTTTAATCACCATGGCTAATAGCCGGTTATCAAGCCATGGCCAAACGAAAAACAATATTGGTTATTGAACGATAGTTTTGAAAGCTTCATGATGACGCTGGCCTATGATTTTTAAGAAATGGCTAACTACCATGGTTAATGAGCAATTAAACAAAGAAGCTAGCAATGGTTCATGATAGAATAAACTCAAAATGGTTAAAACATGATCAACTAATTACCATGGTTGACGATCTTGAAAAATAAACTCACCATGGTTCATGACGATCCATGGTTGTTGATGTTTGATCAATGGCTTCCAGTCAATGAGGGATAAATCAGAGTCATTGATGGCTGAGAACCCATGGCGCATCGGGTGTTGATGACCTGGAGGGTCCATCCGATGGCAATGGCTTCACCCCATCCCGGCAAGGGCCCAGCCATGTTTAGCCGATGATTCCTAGTGATCACCACGGCTATAGCCCGCTGCCCGAACACTACCGAGCGATAGGCTAGATGATAATCAAACCAAGCTGGATGAATATGCTACTAGATGGCGAGATGATTATATGATACACATCTAAGATCTATGATTACAGGCTTCGTAATACAATGCAATATACAACTTCGTGATCCAGATGTTGAAGAGTTCTGGTTTTAACTATCCTTAACAATCAGCCAATTCATTCAGCAATACTAAAAGAGCTTCTGGATTTCCTGTCAACTGAATTCCATATTCCTCAATTCGAAACAATTAGGATCTCTCCAAATCATTTTGTATAAGTTTATTTAGGGAGTATTGAAAGAAGGGAGGGGTTCGAACTTAGATTTAAACATGAACCCATTGGCTAAGCAGCGGTTTTTTAACAGCTTTGAGCAACAGGCTTGCCATCGCCAGGAACCGATCTGAATCCTAGGATCCGCTGAGCATCCGCACACACGACCGTCCTCGGTGTGCGATGGGGAGTGAGTCGGTGGCGTGAGATGACGACCGCTGCTTAGTTCATGGCTAATGAGTGGTGAATCCAAGCAATCATACTGGTTTATAGTGGCTAAGTATGGCTAATTAGTGGTTCACCAGTGGCTAAATAGTGGCCGATAGTTGTTAATCTAAAAATAAATAGACAACAACACTGGAATCATTCCTTCCCGCAATTGCCAAAATCCTCTTAATACAAATAGGTTCAGCATCTTATTTTTTGCTCTTTTGTCTGTGAATTTATCTTATTATTATGTGTGGTATTTGAAAACAAATTGATTAATAAATGCGATGTGCCAAACTGGTTGGTAACCTGCTGGCAATCAAAAGTGATGAAATTGGGCGGTCTATTGGCATCGCTGGCGTAGACTTATCTTTTTGAGGAAGGGGTGGTCTCTGGGCAATCATTGACCCAGCAAATGTGTGCAATATCAAAATTCATGTAGAAAACATCTAAACCGGAAGTAACAACACATATGGTCAAGAGATTGTTATTCTGGTTCAATGCGGGGTTGGGCGCATTTGTAGGTGAATGCTTGGCACTGTTTCAATTGATCTTACATAAAGCAGTTAGTACAACAATTGCAGGGCTTAAGTTTCCTATTCTTTTCCAATAGAACATTATTATGCATAGTTGTTCCAAGCATTTCTATTTCAAAAAACACAGGTGTCAGCAGGATTTGGCTGATTGTTTCAGGTCCGCCCATGACAAAATAGGGGCGTGTGCCAAAATGAGATAATCAATAACCCACCAAAAATGATCATTTTACTAGGAAACCATTGGTTTTGTGGGTATCACTATGGCCTGGCACATACCGTGCTATTCTCAGGGGGACAGGGGGTCATGCGAAACACGTAGGATGTGGAGCCACGTCGAGTGCTGCCCAATCCGCCGAGGGTGGTAGCCAAAGCTGACTTTCGCCGTGAGTTGTAGTCCTAGTCCCTGAGTATAAACACTACAATCTTATACCATGTCAATGATGTATTTATATCTGCATATATACAGCTGAAAAAGTGCTAGTTTCCATGATCGAGCAAGTTGGAATAACAGCTCCGTAGCCATTCAACCATATTAGGATCATCATGAAGCACATAGTAACTCATTGCATAACATCCGCAACGACAGGGACAACAACCGTAGTCAAAACTAGGAATCCAACCACAATCAACACGGGGACAACAACCATGGTGACACTAATAGGCATATAACGAACATTAACAAGCATATTTCACAGCACAAATAGCAACCATAGTAACACTCATAGCAATAGCAAACATAGCTCCCAGCAGGGAAAACAATCACAAATAAGACTTTGAATAACAACAGGGATACCCAATTGCTTTGACAACAAATATCTCCATTCAGCAAGCCTCAAAGCTGTTCAGATGACATGTCTTGTGCTCTATGTTGATGATGGTTCTTCATGGCTATTAATGATTAGTGGTTGACAAGTTTTATATATTCATGATCAAGAACACTTTTTAAGAGTACGTAAATAGTTACAGTATGCAACAGTTGTGAAGATGGGTTGTAAACTATTGTGATCAACAATGATTGCATTTTGGCTGATAATGACAATACCAGGTGAATCGAGTGACCGGTAATCATATTTTTTGCGTTCCAACTATTTGCAAGGTAGAATTTTTGTTGCCAGGTACTAGAGTCACCTGGTTACAAGTATTGGAACCAACTGATGAAACGAGCCATGGTTGATTTTGATCCCCAATGAATCTCAACCATGGCTCGTTTGGTTCCAATACTTCGCTCCTCAGCTCGCTCCTCGCTCCCAACCACCAGCTGCACAGCGGCTTTCTTTTGCACGTTGGGCACTGCGCAGCGCGGTTCAATCGTTGGCGTTTCACGCATCGTTGGCGGCTGGCGTTCCGGTGAAGTTCGTGATTTCCTGGTTGGTCATGGTACCACCCCCACAAAAGACCTCGGTTTCAGCCTGACCTCCACGGCTACGCTGTCAACCAAGCCACTGATGCAAACATAACCATGTGAAATCTAGACTTCTGGATTCAAGTTTCCGAAAAAGCATCGATCTTGGCGATTGATCATATGAAATCTCTTTAATAAACAGAACGGCACCTCCTGGGGGAGTGATTGTTCATTAAAAATGAGTATAAAACACTGCTATTTACAGTGTTTTCTTTCAAAACAGTGGTTAAAACCTGGCCTGGAAAAATCAACCAGCGTTCTTCACCATAAAGCCAGAGATCTAGGGATCATTGGCAAAATCATCATGGTACGATCCGCTGCAGGAGACATGCTCCCCATTCGCGAGTTGGGCTGGCAGTGCGGCGATTTCGTGTTTTGGCGCTAGCACGGTGACGAAATCCCATCCCAAGAAGCCTAGCAATTTAACACATTAGCCGAGATTTGCTTGGTTAAAACCCTAGACATTTAAAATAATTCATCCAAGATATGCTTAGACTTGTTTAAGCCACCAAATCGAATCACAGAGTCATCGCACATGGTAAATGTTGAGTTGGTTTTGTCCAAATATGGTGTACTGGTGTACCCCTATAGTTGATTGGTTTCATGCTTCCCTATGGAAAATAGCTACTACAGTCTTGGATGGTTGGTAGCTACCACCATAGGCATGGAAAACCCCAGTGCCATGCTTGAATGAATCAAAAACAAAAACACTTCAAAAGCCCCCTGTGATCAGTTGTTTCTTGCCAGCCAGCAAGCATTACTGGCTGGAGGTTCAACCACCCCTATGGAAAATATTAGTTCATCAACGAATCATCATTCATCCCTATATAAATATATTGGAGAAAATTGTTTGAACGATCTTCTTTCCACGGATCGAATCTACTAGTCGATGATGCCTACATCGTCCATAAGCTTCTCCCTCAGTCTACCATTGAACTGGTTGGCACCACAGTTTCAAGATTGTCACAGGAAGAAATGATGGCCTTCTCAAACTTGTATTCTTTGAAGCAGTGACCCTACATGATAATATCTAAGATTAGAACTAAGGACATGGCTTCGGACACAAAGCATATAGTTACTATAACCACCAGTTGAAAACTGACAAGAAATTAATAGTACACAACTGTAAAACATAACAGGTTCATAATCATCGAACAACCGTGGAAATAATTGTCATCATAGAAATGACAAGGTTGTTTCATGATCGTCAACAGCAAATCCATGAATCAATGCCAGCAAAGGCATGGCATAACCGTTTCACCAACATGAATGGATCACTGACTTTGAACCAATTGTAATGGTTGATCAACGCCTACTTAGCCAGAAATGGCCAGCAAATGTCATGAATTCAGCATCATCCCCCATTAATCCGCCGGCCGGCGTGTGGTGTGGCTGTTCCTTGTTCATAGCCTCCACCGACTCTGATAAAATCGCCATTGATTAAGCAATTGTGGTTCCCTGCGTGCCCAACAACTTTGCGCAAGTCGTTTCCTAAGCGAACTCAGCACGCTCGCATTGTTTCCTGGGTTCCAGGGTGCTCTGAGGATCCCCAAACATGTTCTTTACATGAACAAGGTGTGCATGTGCATATGTATTTTGAATACACATATTTTCATGTATACATCGAATAAGTCATGATGTAAAATTTATACATATACATGTACTCTATTTCATAGATGTGTCTGTCGATGTTACACTCATTGATACAGAAGCAATATCGGGGTTGATGTTACGGTTGTGACCTTGGGTCCGCCAGAATGTGCCTACAGAATGCTTGCGACCAACCCCACGCATGTCGAAACTTACAAAATGGCTGGACCTATAGGTTTGCACCTCTACAAAATGGCTGTACCCATCCCTGGGGAAAGAGAAGGAGACTACAAAATGGCTATAGATTTTCGTCGAGTTAACTGCTATGTCGAAACACTTCTCGGCACACAATTTGGCCGGAACCAGCCTGGAGATAGCCGAAAGTGCCGAGAAATGCCGAGGTTGGTGACAACCATTTTGTAAATGGCCCATTCTCAAGTTATTGATGGAATTTTGTCTCATTTCATTGTTTGACCATGTTTGACCATTTATTGCTATGTAACGCAACAAGGACGCGCATGAAACACGTCCTTCTCTTATTTACTCTCTTTTTTTCCCTTTTAATCTCAAAGATCCCCAAAGATTCCCAAATGGTCTGCCCATGTCTGCCCATGTCTGCCCATGTTTGCCCACATTTTTTCCGGCATCTGCTGACCCTTCGCTGCCCGCAGCGGTCATGATGATCCCAACACTGGTTTTGTTTCTTGAGACCCCTCCTAGTGCGCGCATTTCATCTTCCAATCCAAGGCTCAGCATAAGTCTACCATGGCTAGAAAGGACCAAGAACTGATCCTCTTATGTGCGCACTCGCGCGTCAAGAAAAATGGAACATCAGCATGGATAAGTAAGGATCCCCCCTGTCAGGACTACAAAATGGTTTTTGCAAATTTTCGTGTGTTTCACAGGCATTCCCGGGGAATGCTCCACATGTGGCTGCTCAAAATGGTAGGGGCTGGGCCGTGTTCATTTCATACATTTTCTAGGGAATCCCCGGGGAATAACATGGGGGACTGGGGTTTCCGAAAGTGCACATTACAAAATGGTCATCCCCATCCCCATTTTTTCTTACAAAATGGCTATCCGTATTCACTTTGTGAGGGCCTCGAGGCCATGCATTATGAGCGGGAAACTCAAACCCCGATGAAGCAATGATTGTGTTTTTGTTCTTCCCGGAATCAGCTCCGTTTGATAAGAAGCAATCATGCACCATCAATCAACTTGCTCTTCACCTATTGCGCAGAATCTACGGAGATACTTGATGAGAAGTAACACATATTCATGGCACGATTGAGAGATATTTCTCATCATGGAAGCGCCAACATGCAACCGCCGCAAATTACCCTGGTTGAAGATTCAACAACAGCAACTGCGGGGATGTGAACATCCCCAATATTCCTCGTCTGTTGGTGCGATTTATTCAGGGGTCCGTCCAGAAAATCCGCTACCCAAGTACAAAAGGCAAATAGCATCTCGTTGACTTAGAAAGGTCAATATTGACTACACTTCAACTAATGTTGACTCATGACAACGGTAGCAAAGTTAGCTGATAAACGCATTTGGTGAATTTCCAATGTAACACTTAGTATAATTCCTGTTAACTCATAGTTGGTTGGTCATAACAATGATTGAAATTGCGGAGCAAAACTACGATGCTGCACACGTACCCAAACAAATCCCGCAGAATCAGACCACCTATTGAAGGCCTTGTGGTCGTCTTCGTTCAAGGGATTGAGGGTGCCGTCCCATGATGGGCTACTCTTCCGAGCCTGCCAACCAACATATACATATATACATATATACATATATACATATATACATATAAATATATATATATATAGACCAACCAAGCAACCAAACAACAAACACCGCGACCAAACAACCATGAAGCGAAATAAGCAAAGCAAACAAAATCAAACCAAACGAACACCAACAAAATCAGCAAACAAGAATCACCCCAACCAACCAAATCAAATCAACCAAGAACCACAGAAGTACGGCATAGTGCGACACATGAAGTCTGGAGCCCTGGTTCCCCAATCCTCCACTTCAACCGCCAAGTCGTGACTGCGCAGCTGCGCGCAGTCGAAACCGTGCCTGTGTCATTGGACAATGTTCTGGCGTCGAGCAGGGGCTCCGCGAGGTGGAAGAAACCATCGCCGTCGAAGAGTTTGATGCTATGATGAACAATGGGATTTATACCAACTAATCGATGGTGATTAATTAGGTGTTTTTAATAATACCATAATGGTATTTATTAATATATCACCATAATATAATCTAAGAGTTTGATGGTATGATTAGATGTACAAACTATTGGTATTATGGTGATTTTTCCAATAGTTTGTACATCTAATTAGTTGGTTACCAACTCCAACTATATGGTATATAGTTTGTACTATATGGTGATTTCTCCAACCATTGGATGTACCCCCCCTAATCATCCAATATTGATCATTTACAGTAACAAACCATTCATTTTGGGGGGGTCGAAACACCTATATTGGTTCATAATGGTTATTGCTTTTTACGCTAGAATGATGATTGTAGAAGATCTTGAATAACCAAGTTGACGGTTTGTTAGTAATGGCTATGACCAGTTCTGTGTTGAGGTATTAGCAGTTATATGCACTTG
Organism: Symbiodinium kawagutii; assembly: GCA_009767595.1. NCBI lineage: Eukaryota > Dinophyceae > Suessiales > Symbiodiniaceae > Symbiodinium > Symbiodinium kawagutii. The sequence goes on from VSDK01027561.1 coordinate 27,542, forward strand.
ACCAGCAACCAAACACTGTGAATGATCATTACTGGCATGTGATGGTCAAGAATAATGGATCTAGAACGACATTAATCAACTAACAGTTGATGAGGTGCACCGTTTGCTGAATAAGAATTCCCAGCCGATGGGATTGAAACAAAACCGTCAAATCAGCCGGGGCAAGCACCGAAAATTGCTAGGTTGCATCACATTGAGCTGCAACATATTGCAGTGAGTACCCTGTAGACGTTCCCCTAAATCATCACTCGTCTGTCAGTTGGGATGCTAGCGATTTGTTGGCTGATCCCCAGGTCGCAGCAGATGAGTTTGTCTATCAACAGGGGATGAGTTCGGGCAGGTAGACAGGGATTGCTACTGGTGAAACCTAGGGTGCGCTGGGACCACCTTCCTACAATGTTTTGGCGAAACCAGCCTAAGACACCAGGAGGGGAATTCAGTTTGTATAGTTTTCTGCTGCCCCAAAAATGGTGCCACTTGTCACTTGCCATTTAAGCAGCTTGCAATTGGTGAGGATTATACATAGTTTGAAAGTGGCAATTTTCTGCCTAAGATCGTCAAATAGTTGTGTGGTTGGTGGTTTCAAGCAGTGGTTAATGCCAAGGTAGGATTAATAAATCCCCCCTAGTTAATCAAACCCCTCCTCAGCCCTGGACCCTGGTGCTTACTAAAGTTAATGATTTCACCCCCAGATAAGATAAGTACAGCCAAAAATCCCCCCTAGTTAATCAAACCCCTCAAGATCCCTAGGATTTTTTTTTGCTTTTTCCTTTAGTTTTAAATTAGTTTTAATTGAAAACCCTTATCAATCCAATTGCTTCTCATGGCTAGTGGGCTTAGGTTTCCCAAAAAATCTATGTGTTTTTCTTTATTGCCCGCCTTTTAAAATCCATTAAAAAAACAACTTTTTAGGAGCTCACAAAGGGTACCCCCCACAAGCCTGGAACCTCCCTTTTTGAAATCAATTTAAAAACAATTGAAATCAATTTAAAAACAATTGAAATCAATTTAACAACAATTGAAATCAATTTAAAAACAATTGAAATCAATTTCACAACAATTGAAATCAATTTAAAAACAATTGAAATCAATTTAACAACAATTGAAATCAATTTAAAAACAATTGAAATCAATTTAAAAACAATTGAAATCAATTTAAAAACAATTGAAATCAATTTAAAAACAATTGAAATCAATTTAAAACAATTGAAATCAATTTAAAAAACAATTGAAATCAATTTAAAAACAATTGAAATCAATTTAAAAACAATTGAGGGCGTTTATTTGGGGGTGGTCACTTTTGGGCACCTATGGTCTGACCTTGTTTACCTTGTTGACCTATAGGGGGGGGAGGGTTGATTAATCCGGGGTATGCATTAATGGTTGGTGGTTGCTTAGTTGGTTGATAATCAATGTTTATAATGGTTGACCGTGACCATCACTGGTTGTTGGTTTCAACCCCTTTGACAAACAAGATTGGCTGGTTGACCCCAGCATGATTATTCTTATTGTCATTCTGTCACTATCTTTCACCGAACAATCAACCATTATCTATTGCTATTAACTTTCACTAGTACGCAACAGTCATCAGTGACGGGACTATCGATGTAATATAAGTTGTCTTGGTGACTCCCACTCCATCACTACTATTTACCAGATCCCAAAATCCATAGACCAATCGATCATCCGAGTCTGCTACCGTTGCGCTTGAATACCACCATTATATCGTATTTTTAGTGATGATACCACCATGTCGTTGCGATCGTCATCAGCATACCCCCATATCATTCGTGACTATCGTCATCAGCCATCATTTACCATCCTTAAACAGCAATCACCATCATCATCATCATCATCATCATCATCATCATCATCAATAACCAAGATATTCCCTAGAAAAGCTGGTGACCATCCCTACATACCTAGGTATTGTTGGTTCTTATCCCCATTCATATATTCATCCGTATACTATATTCAGCATTCCAAGTGCACTATCCCCTACGTATCCCTATACACTATTTTCTCCATCTGGTATTGATTTTCCCGAGTATATCATCTAGAGTTGACGAATCAACCATCCCCGAAACTTACATAGTCAAACCCTCCTACACTTCACCACATGGTTTACCTCCCACTACGTATACTTGACCAACCTAAACTTCTGGGTGAACTAGAGTGCTAGTTCTTATCCCCGATGATTAACCATTAAACCAGCTAGTTATTCCAACCGGCCATGGGTCAAAAACCCTGTACTCCTGGCATTAACCATGATTTTCCCTATGAAATTGTTGGTTATGATCCCCCATTATTTTTGGTTGATATTGACCCAACTCGCCAACCGTGAGTTCACTTCATGAACTCCTGGTGAACCTCCCGTCCTGAAGTTCTCGACCCAGGTCATCGTCCTCTAGGTCCGAAAACCTGAGAGGTGATGGGTCCGGGTGTTCTTACAAGGCAGTGGGTGAGTTCACCCCAGATGTCCCCCTGGTTCCCCCATCAGTAACCAGCACGTTTTCCCTATTGTTGGTGAACTTATCCCTTATTATTGGTTGGTTACTATTGACCTACAGCCACAACAAGACATGCCAATGGGAATGCCAAGTAGCCTTGCGTTTGGTTAGAACCCTCCTGGTAGCTCCAAATCGCTCCCCCTTTAAAGGGGTATGTGGTCATCCCCTGGCTGCCAACCAGCCGCCAGTAGCAATGGACAGCATCAGATTATCATGCTTGGTTAGTAGGTGTACACAAGGGACCCGCGGGACCTGCTTCAAATCCAGGTCAAACATCACCAAACCACCAACCCACCAAGTGCTCGAACCAATCCTTCCATCAAACATGTAAACTCACCTAATTAGTATCTAAACCACTAGGATCATTCCCGTAAAGGTATAACCAGTAGGATCATCGTCCAGGAATAAGGATAGGTGGATTATCCTCTCAAGGAGGAACCAATCAAGTTGGGTCAAATCATTCTCCATGGCCTTGCCTTAAAGGTGTAACCAGTGGGATCCTCCAGTTTCTAAGTGGGTTATAACCACTACTGGTTGGTGGTTTCAAGCCCTATGAAAAATCTTAGTCAACCAACCATTTGTTAATGATTACTAGGGAAAATTAAAAAATGATAAAAACCACCAGCAGACTAAAGTTGGATCATCCTCCACTTTCCCCCACTTTTCCAAGACGAAAACTCCAGGAACCACCGGGAGGCGCCAGGCAACTCCGTGGGCGGTTCCGGATGCAAGGACGGTTGGGCCACGGCATCCGGCGGCACCAAACGTCGCTCCGGCGGCATATTCACTGCCACGATCTCGATGTCCTCATCGTCCTTGGGCGGCAGATCTAAGGCACCGCACGGCAGTGGTGGCCGCCAGGGTTGAGGATGGCCGATCAAACAAGAATGGAAGATAATTAGAAAATGATTAAAGATGGTTAGACAGTGATTAATAATCTGGTTGGTGGTTTCAACCTCTATGAAAAATATGCTTGTCAACCAGCCCTTTGCTAATGATTACGATTGGGAAAATCAAAAAATGTCAATCAAACCACCAACCAGTAATGGACGATGATGTTTTGATGATGATTCATTGATGCTTTATGGTTTAGATCCTCATGGAGCTGGATGACTCGAACAACCATGATCTATGAATAAGCCTATCTGGTTGGTGGTTGAACCACCTCGCGATGAAACATATACGAAAAAATACAGCATGTCAACCAGCCAACCATTTGGCAACCCCAGGGAAAGCAATGTTTGAAACCACCAACCAGCCATGATGGTTGAAAATGTAGAGGTGATCTCCGAAGCGGTTACCCTGAATGATCCCCTTGTTACGCTAGAACCCTCACCGTTTGGTGTGGGTGAACCAGTTTGACAAACCGTCGTGGATTTTCTATACAACCAGCTTACGGACTACCAAATGGTATAGTTGTTAGCTATTCTGAATTAACCATCAAATTGTTGGTCAACTCCTAATTCAACATGAATTGACCGTTAATCAACTAATGGTTAGTAATAGCCATGAATCAATTGCTGGTGTTACTATTCCCTATAATTAGCCATTATTGGCCACTGTTACTACCCCCAATTAGATGAATTGACCACTATTGACCCCTATAAGCCCACCAATTAACCACTCTAATCCCCTATCACTAACCAGTTTAGTAATTAACGGTGAATTGATAATGGCTTATTATAGGGAATAGCAACTCCAGCAATTGATTAATGGCTATTACTAACCATTATACTTAGTAGCCATACATCCACCCTGAAACCACAACAAAGACAGCATCCCTCACCGAGCATCGCTGTCCGGCGGTGGATTCAGCAACCGCCCCGGCGGCCGCTGCGCCGGCGGCGCCGCCGGCGTCGGCGTTGGGCTCAGCACCAGCGGGGGCGTGCGGCCCGGCGAAGCGGAGACCACCTTAGGAACCACGGGGGATGCTGAGGAACCACGGGGTCAGGATGGTTGATAGTTGGTTCATAATGATTAATGGTTGGTTAATAATGGTTAATGTTGATTATAATATAATTAGTTGGTTGATAATGGTAAATGGTTGGTTCATTCAGGATAGTTGGTGACTTGGAGTTGGTCAATAGTGGATGGTTAATGGTTGGTTTCAGATGGTTAATGGTTGATAGATGAGTCGAAAGGTTCAGGATGGTTAAGAGATGGTATCTGATCCAGAATTGATGGTTTATGGCTTATATGAATAATTAATTAGTTTTGATGGTTGATAGTTGGTTTAATACTGGCTGGGGGGCGGGCGGGGGTATGAAACTCATTCATGCATGGTCTGGATGTACACATTTGAGCCCTACAAAAAAATGAAACGGATGAAGGCAATGACTTAGTTAGCTGATAATTGATTCACAAAGGGCTCATGAAGAATAGTTGATGGCTATGATTGTGAATCATGGTTGATCGATGGTTGCATGATTGCGCAAAGTGATGCTCACCCCAAAAAAATAACACAAGGCGACTGTAACCATGGTTAACGTAACCATTGTAACCATTGTAACTGTAACCATTCTAAACTAATCAATCCAACTCAACCATCATTATCCACTTTATACCTTCACCATGATGAGCCTCAGGTTTCTAATCATCACTAACCAAATCTAACCATAGACTGTCCGCCTCTGCGGGTGAACGACCGCAATAAGGCAACCAGATTTAACCATCATTCACCATGGTTTATAAGCCACCTCAACCATCATTCACCATGGTTTATAAGCAGGTTACTACTATACCAACCATCCTAGCTCATACAGTTACTACTATACCAACCTACTGCTATACTAGTGATATGGCTGTGGGTCAAAACCCTGTGCCCCTGGTTCCCCATCATTAACCATCATTTTGCCTTATTATTGTTGGTTATTAGACACCATTATTGGTTGATTAATATTGACTCATAGCCATATTAAGAAACACCCGTATAGTAGTTGTTTTACCATTATTGTTGTTGGTTATGCCCTATTATCAACCACTAACCAGCTAGTGAACCATTGGTTGGTTGGTCAATATAAGAAACCATAGCAACCATTATTGTTGGTTGGTTGAACCATGGGTTACTATACCAACCCGGTTAAGCCGGCGCCACCTCAGCCCATCAGCCTGGCGCCTCGTTATCACTGACCTCCACCGATGTCACGTTGCTCTGCCGCAGCTCTGGAGGGGTCAGAGGTGCCCGGCCCATCCACCACTCGTCGTCCTGAGGTCGTTGGGATGGTCGACCACTCGTGGTCCATTTGATCATTGAAAAGCACGTGGGTCATTGATAAAAATGAGATGGATGTTTAATCCATATATGATGATTGGATTATTGATAAAACTTGATCAACTACCAATACTTGATCATTGATAAGTTGATTATTAATGAGTCAATGATGGGATATATTGGATTATTGATGAGTGAGTCATCGATAAAAATGAGATGGAATAAAATGAATCATTGACTATGATCGTTGAAAATGGTAGGGACTTTTGATGATTAGGTGGTGGTCAACCTTATAAAAATTACGGGTTATATTGGATTATTGATTAAGTGATCTGAAATGACCACGATTAGTCAGAGATCAAGTTTAGTTGGATGACATGGTCGCTCGCTCCCTTGGCTGCTGGTTTTCCACGTGGCTGTTTTTTTGCTGCCGCAGCCTGCCACAGCTTAATGTTCGATGTGCTGACATGGCTTAATGTTGGATCCATTTGAATTAATTAACCACCTTAGGTTTAACCATTATATAGAAGGGATTTACCATCAAATATAAGGGATTCAAAGATATGGTTGTGTTACCTCCAACATAGTTGGTTTACTATTATAAATGGATTCTATTGGATCAGTGAATGATTTGGGGGTACCCCTATTTTGAACCACCAACATATGAATCCCCCATAAATCACCTATCCCTGTAGCAGTGACCACGATATCTCGCATAACCTGAGATCACTTAGGGGCCAGGGAGGAGCGAGGAAAAACTCGCGGCTGGCTGCAACAATTTGACCAGCGAGAAAAGTTGATTTATAGGGGTTATAATCATTGATTAATCATGGGTCTCGAAGGTTAACCATGGGGGAGAATAGTGATAATAGGGGATAACAATCTCAAAATACCTGGTTGATATACTAACTATATAGGATGATTATAGGGATAAACCATCTATATAATGGCACAGTAGAAGATAATAAGCAACAATCGTAAGGAATATACACCAACTGTAGGTTGGTTTCTCAAGTCATGGGGAACCCCAAAGCTATGTATGGAGTTTATTGCTATAAATAGTTTTCATAAACTGTGTGAGAACTGGGGCTCCCACCAGCTACTAAGAAACCATCATCAACCACCATTATTATAACCGCTGGTATCCCTTATTATAAACCATTGCTGATACTTATTAGCGATATTGGGGAGGAATAACCACATGCTAACAATATCATTCACCATTAAATGCACCATCAACTCCGCCAGCTGGATCATGAACCAACCCTAGAAACCATCAATAGCCATATCATTTGGCTTCTAGACTGACTATCAACCCATAATGCATGTCATAAGGATGAATTATAAGAAACTATTTTTGTGAACCAGCCTTATCAACCTTCATCAGGCATACAGTTTGGAAATATATAAAATTCACCAACTATTAAACAACTATTGACCAACCCAGTCATGGTAACGTTGCCCAATGACGTCCGCGTTTCGGCCACGCTTCGTTTCTCCAACCGTGGGAGTTGAAGGCGCTGCTCTGCATGGCTTGGACCTTGGCCAAGGACGTGGCCAGCAGCAGGTGCTGCGGCGTCACTGCACCGAAGGCCTGAGGACGGACATGGGTGGAGGGTTGAGGTATGTTGGTCGCTTGGTAGGTGGGCTTAGGTTGGTGAGTGGGCTGGGTAGCTTGGTAGGTGGGTTGAGGTTGGAAGGTGGGTTGAGGTTGGTGGTTGAGGCGTTGGGTGGGCTGCGTAGCTTGGTATAGGTGGCTGGGTGAGTATAGGTTGGTAGGTTGGCAAGTTGCGCCTCCTCCAGCGGAATGGCTGCCGGGCGCGGTGGCAGCGGAGCCGGTGCCGGCGGAGCCGGCGCCGGAGCGGGAGACCTCCGGGGCTGTGGGAGGTTCAACCAATGGTGTTTCACATACAACGAAGTGGAACCCTACAAGGCAAGGCCCCCAAAGGTTGTAAGCTGTTTTTTTTTTCAGCCCTTGAGGTGCAGAGATATCTACCATAACTATAGTAGTTACCCTAGCCACCGATGCTAGCTATCACCCCACATTGTGAGGGCTTGGATTTTGTGATTGACTCCTCCCAATGGTGGTTTCGGTAACCATTGGTAAGATTAAGCTAACACTTTCGTTCGTCTATAGGTCTAGATTTGCCATTGAAGTATAGTCATATCCATCATTTGCCTGGTACCTACCGTTCACTTTGCTAACTTCCCTGACCTTTTGGGGGGCCGAAGCCCACCTGCTCCGGGCCCGAAAAAA
>VSDK01027561.1:38019-84896 GCA_009767595.1 Symbiodinium kawagutii
CCACTATACAATAACAATGTAACTACTATTTGGTTGGAACGCCCCTGGTAGCTCCTTAGCTCCTTCTGTAAAGGGATATATAGCTCCTTTACTTCCTTCCAACCACAAGCAAAATGAATTCACTAACATGTTTCTAGTCCACAGTCATATAACACCAACGAACCAATATTACACCTGTTGCTCCGGGCCCCGTTGCCAACTCCAAGGAACGCATCCGACACGGGCTTTGGTGCCGGCGCCTTCCTCTTGCTAAAGATCACCTCGCAAATGTGATAAAAATCTAATGATGGGTATCCATGGTCTATGCTGGGTATTGATGGTTAGTTGATAACTATGGATATCGATTCTTTGTGGTGGCAAATGGATGTCTGATGCTAAAAACTTCTTGTAAGTAAGAAATGATAACCATAGCTATCCCTCTAAAGATGAGTATGGATATTTCTCAAAATCAGGGTACCCGGAGTAATCATCCCATATACATAATTGCTTATACTTATTCATAAACCAACCATTTTTCGGGTTCCCTATGACTTGAGAACCCCCCCATATAGTTGGTATATCCCCTTCTATCCCCTACTATTGTTGCTTATTATCCCTTATTATTACCACCATTAATGGCCATAATCTCTATGTTGTTCCTTGTATCTACCCATCCCCGTATTATGATAGATGAAAAAATGTTCTCCCCCGCAGCTGCGAGGTGGCATTTGTGAATATGACTAAGTGATGGTACCCAGGACTCAGCATCCGGGTGATCCCCCAGGCCCCCGATTTTGGTTTGAGGTCGATGTATGGTTTGGGGTTCTCAAAACAGGGGAACCCCGCAAGTTATGATTGGTTTATTACGTTTACTGTGGTCAAGACGGCTATGGGTGTGCATATCTGTGACTAGGGTGGAGTACATTATGTGACTAGGGTGGAGTAAATGGTTGATAGTGGATGATTTTTTCCGGTACCCCTATGAGTTGAGAAACACTCATCGCATGGTTTAGCCACTGCATTTTTGGGTAGTTCACGAGCTGGTCAATGGTTGATAGTAGTGGAAAAAAACAATTACTTTACTTCGAGTGATCCCCACCATGTCATTTCAACACCGATTGTGGGCTCCACTCTTGTCTGACATTCTCTCCGGCATTTAGAATGACATTCTTTCTGACGTTCTCTCCGACATATCTTCTGACATTCTGTCTGACATTTCTTCTGACATTCTTTCTGACATGTCTTCTGACATATCTTCTGACATTCTCTCTGACATTCTTTCTGGCATGTCTTCTGACATGTCTTCTGACATTCTTTCTGGCATATCTTTTGACATTCTTTCTGGCATATCTTTTGACATTCTTTCTGACATTCTATCCTGACGTTTCTTTCTGACATTCTCTCTGACATTCTCTCTGACATATCTTCTGGCATATCTTTTGACATTCTTTCTGACATCTCTTCTGACATTCTTTCTGACATGTCTTCTGACATTTCTTCTGACATTCTATCCTGACATTTCTTTTGACATTCTCTCTGACATTCTTTCTGGCATATCTTTTGACATTCTCTCTGACATATCTTCTGACATTCTTTCTGACATGTCTTGTGACATATCTTCTGGCATTCTCTCTGACATTCTTTCTGGCAGATCTTTTGACATTCTTTCTGTCATCTCTTCTGACATTCTTTCTGACATATCTTCTGACATTCTCTCTGACATTCTTTCTGGCATATCTTTTGACATTCTTTCTGACATCTCTTCTGACTTTCTTTCTGACATATCTTCTGACATTTCTTCTGACATTCTATCCTGACATTTCTTTTGACATTCTCTGTGACATTCTCTCTGACATATCTTCTGACATTCTTTCTGGCAGCTCTTCTGACATTCTGTCTGGCAAATCTCCTGACATTCTCTCTAACATTCTTTCTGACATCTCTTCTGACATTCTTGCTGGCATATCTTTTGACATTCTTTCTGACATCTTTTCTGGCATTCTTTCTGACATATCTTCTGACATTCTCTCTGACATATCTTCTGACATTCTTTCTGACATGTCTTCTGACATCTCTTCTGACATTTCTTTTGACATTCTCTCTGACATTCTTTCTGGCATATCTTTTGACATTGTCTCTGACATATCTTTTGACATTCTTTCTGACATGTCTTGTGACATATCTTCTGGCATTCTCTCTGACATTCTTTCTGGCATATCTTTTGACATTCTTTCTGTCATCTCTTCTGGCATTCTCTCTGACATCTCGTCTGACATTCTCTCTGACATTCTTTCTGACATTTCTTCTGACATATCTTCTGACATATCTTCTGACATTCTTTCTGACATATCTTCTGGCATTCTTTCTGACATATCTTCTGACATATCTTCTGGCCTTCTATCCTGACATTTCTTTTGACATTCTATCTGACATATCTTCTGCCATTCTTTCTGACATGTCTTCTGACATATCTTCTGACATTCTCTCGGACATTTTTCTTGCATATCTTTTGACATTTTTTCTGACATTCTTTGCTGACATTCTTTCTGACATATCTTCTGGCATTCTTTCTGACATATCTTCTGACATATCTTCTGGCCTTCTATCCTGACATTTCTTTTGACATTCTATCTGACATATCTTCTGCCATTCTTTCTGACATGTCTTCTGACATATCTTCTGACATTCTCTCGGACATTTTTCTTGCATATCTTTTGACATTCTTTCTGACATTCTTTGCTGACATTCTTTCTGACATATCTTCTGGCATTCTTTCTGACGTTCCTTCCTCGCGGTTGAGGTCCGGCAGCGACCACTGGGCTTGGACGGTCATGGTTGAGGTCCGGCAGCGACCACTAGTCGTTCATGGTCGTGGTTGAGGTCCGGCAGCAACCACTAGTCGTGCATGGTCGTGGTTGAGGTCCGGCAGCGACCACTAGTCGTTCATGGTCGTGGTTGAGGTCCGGCAGCAACCACTAGTCGTGCATGGTCGTGGTTGAGGTCCGGCAGCGACCACTAGTCGTGCATGGTCGTGGTTGAGGTCCGGCGAGGAGAAGGAGAAGAAGGAGAAGAAGGAGGAGGAGGAGGAGGCGGAGACAGCTCTGATAAAATCTAACAACCCTCACCTGACAGGTGGGGAACAAGACTAGAGGATACAAGGTCGATCCCCTAGCTATAAATTGGTTTACAAGACCATTATAGACCATTTATATAACTATAGTTATATCTACCATAACTGGTAGCTACCCTAGTTATAACCCAACTTATAGCTGGTTAGGGGCCCACCTTGTATGCTGAATGGATCAATATTGGTCAGCCAACAAATCCGTGAACAAAAACGAGTTTCGCCCACAGCCAATTCACAAACCAAGCAGAACAGCTGGTTTGAAACCAGTAGTACTGAACAACACATTGGCCAAAATGGATGGTTTACTACATAAATGACCAATATTGGTTGATTTGGGGGATCCCCAAGTTTAAGAAACCACAATTTCTGAGTCTAGTGTAATGAATTGGCAAAATGTCTAAACAATCTCGCCTAGCTAAGTGACACCTAGCTGTGTCCAGCTCATAAATTCACTCACAGCCGGACACGAATATGAGCGCCATCCAAGCCGTCTGGACGGCCAAAACGGCGCGCCATGGATGGTTAAGACACGGGGTTTGTCCATCAATGATGTAGCGATATGTCCAGCCCAAGTGGGTGCTGGAACCCCAAGTTCAGTGACCCGTTGACAGGGGTGACAATCGGACAGCCTGAGTCGGACAACCCCCAACCATTCCCCAGCCATTGTTGCTGGTCATTACCCTGATTAACCCCTATAATACCAACCATTCCCCGGCCACAACTCCTTGGGCCCGGCGGATGCCGACGGCACTTTGTCCACATTGGCCCCATTGATCACGTTCTCCATCAGCTGCTGCACGTTGGATGCCACATCCGGTTTCGGATCTTTCGCGTCTTCGGCGGCTTCTTGCTGCTCAAAGAGGTACTCCTGTGAGGCCATGGGGGATCACAGCACCGTAAGTATCACGGCCAAGGGTGGGTGATGGCTGTTGAGTGGCAAATGTTGGGGCTAATGACTGGTTAATTAACCATGAAGTCACCATTAATGCAGCATCAACTATTATCAAGTTTAATTAGCTTAGCCATTGCCCAGTATAACGATAATCGGCAAACCATTAACCGTTCATTCTGGCTAATGTTGGGGCTCATTATGGAAAGTAGTATGCCATCGGCTGATTCACCATCATTAAACAGCATTAATTCACCATCAGCCACCCTTTTATCCACCACAGGAACCGTTGACGAATGCTGGCGGTGAGCAAATGGCTGATACTGGTGATCATTCATGATGCTTCATGGTCTTGGTCAATTGGTGGTGGTTGATCATGCTTAATTAATCTGAAGAATCTCATCGTATCAAAACTTACAAACTTGTCCTCTCTGGTCTAGCACCGAATCAACGGCTTTCCCTAACCTTCCAGTTGGTAACCAGGGAACCCATACAGGGTGGGCCCCCAACCACTTATAGGTTTATTAATGACTTCACTGGGGTTCACTACCAGTTATAGGGGTGAACTAAGCCAACTTACAACTGCTGTGGGCCCACCTTGTATCGAAGAGTTCCTCGTATAAGTCGGTATCTGGGAAGGTGGGCTTTGGGAGGATTCCATGGAAATCTCATCTTTGCAGACCGGAACCACTTGCCATGCCATACCCGTCCACCGGAGCTGGCAAGGCGCCTGCATCGCCACGCATTTGTCCAACAATTCCTTTTCATCCTGCGCCTGTTTCGTCAACTTGGCCTTCAGCTTGGGATCTTTCACTTCCTGGAGCTGGAAAGGCGTGTTACCCGTGACTTTCCATAGTAGTTTGGCAACATAGAAGCAGGACGAGGATCGTGGTGCATAGCAGCCCCTGTTAAGATATTCACCTAGTACGATCCACAAATGCCAATGCAGCCACTTACAATGGATTAATGACACGTCACGGGTTGCTGTTGCCGTGGTATCCATAGCATTGTGCAGCTTGCGTCAGCTGTTGATTCTTGGCATCCGGGTGGTGGTCAGTAACTAGAGTCAGCTGAAGGAGAATATACCATCCGCGGGAATGGTGGTTGATGATAAAATACTGGTAAACAAAAATGATTGAAAATGACAAGAACATATCAAAATACCCCAAGCAATCACTCCGTTGGTGCGGTAAATATTTGCTCACAAAAAAATGGATCACTTGAAATGTTGCCAAATGTCGGGAGGGTTCTCCATCATACCAAAGGTTTTCTGGGTGACCATCAGAATATATCGGTATTCCAAATTGATGGTCGGCTTGTTCACAATCCTGCTTATACGAAATTGCATTGTTTCCAGTGTTTGCAGTGCAGTCCAGCGTGTGGTATGTCTTTCAAACTAGACAAAGCTCTTGGTTTATGCAAAAAGACACTTTTGCAAACACCAACTAATGGCGGTCTTCACCCCATGACAAACTCAAGCCCCCCCAAAAAGCCTTACAGCCAATTATGAATCAAAATCCCCATCTTTCGTAATGCACTGGATTTTTTTGCATTAGCAAAGTTCCATTATCATAGGATAGGTATATCATGCTATAGCTGTAGTAGCCATGATTTTCCACCTGAAAAGCATCATGAACCATGATTCCTTCATTGGCTGGCTGGTGTCGACCAACCATTTGATAACAACTACTATAGTGAAAGTAAGAATGTTTGAAACCACCAACAAAAATGACAACTTCATTGGTTACCCTCTGGTGAACTAACATGACAACGGAAAATCGCCTATTTGAAATCCGGGAAACCCTGGCAAATCAGCTATTTCTATGATGGATTTTCCATTGCCAGGTTAGTTCACCAGATGGTAACCAATGAAGTAGTCATCTTGTTGGTTAATCTCCGTATTGTTAACCAGCAATCATGGCTAATTTTGACCCATTATTCTTGTTGGTTAAAGCCTTGGCCCAGCTCGCCTCATTGGTTGATTAACCAGCTAGTTCACCATTAACCAGCTAGTTATTGTTGGTTATCATCCCCTATCATTAGCCATTCACCAGCTATTATTGCCATATGCCTGTGGGTCAAAACCCTTAGTCCCCCTGGTTCCCCATCATTAACCAGGCTGTTTTCCCTATTATGACCAGTTATTATCCCCATGGTTAATTGCTATTATCCATCATTATTCACTACTGTTATTATCCATCATTATTCCCTATTATTACCAGTTATTATTACCAGTTATTAATCATTAACCAGCTTGATTACCCATGAGTTATAAGCCCATGACTTTCCACCCAGCCCCGCCCTCAGCTCCCCCTGGCCTTGACCTTGGTCACCTTGGCCTCATCGATGGGAGCCTGTCCCGAGATGCCCGCGGCCATGGCTTTGGTCGAAACGCCGTTGGGCATCAACGGGCCCTGACCCAGGCCTCAGCCACCGGGGTTCACCGCGGTGACACGGACCTAGCTTGCCAGTTACATGTGGAGTAGGGAACCATGGTTAGTACAGACCATGGTTAAAATTAGCTTTAAATGTTATGAATTTATGACTAGTTGTATGAGCTAAATGCTGATTTTGGTAATAAATACTTATATATTGTGAAATATTTTGAACAATGTGGGAAGGTATATACCTGATTTACCCATGTATTGTATGCAAATGGCTAGACATGTAGAAACTACATTTTGAGAATATGCTGCATGCGCAATGTTGATACGTACCCAAGGAAAATGATTGTCCTCCATAGGGCCAATCAATAGGTGAGGCATCTCAAACGAAAAAACAACCAGGTTCTACACTCGCCATACAACAAGTTATGGACAAACTCGAAGCATTGACCTATAATGTTGGAGGATCATGACGTCATAATAAGAACCCAGCTACACAGTTGAAACACCTGAGGATTGGTAAACTTACCTGGTGGTGGAAGTTCAAGCATTTTATAGCACCCAAAACAAGTTTTGATTCCGAACGTATTCGACCTAATTTGATGCTACATGTTGGGGTAAATATCCACCATATCAATGAATTATCTGGGGAACGTCAACTACTACCAAATAATCTCGCAAAACGCAGCCACAATCCAAAGGAATGGCGGCTGGAACAGCCTCATAGCAACTCGCTGCCAGTTTTAAGCACCAACATGTGCAGCGCGAGGTATCTTAACAAATGAACCCCTGGCAAACAGGCAAACGTGGGCCCCTGTGGATTTTCCCAAGGCATTTATCTTACGCAATCGACTCGTCTGAGAACCGATTTGCACCTGAAATTCACCTCTCCAAGATTGGAGTATCTCAAGATATCTCAAGGAAACTCCTTATCAAAATCAACCACTGAGACGTGCCACTTCATTTCAAAAGTTTTACAGGTACCAGCCCCGAAGCTGGTTCTACCTGTGTCACCCCTCCAAGGCACTGATGAAGGTAAAGTTGATCGCCTCCTCCGTTCTCCGGCGCCGCTCGCCGGTACGGACTTGCAAGAGATGCGGAAACTCATCGCTGATCTTCACGATGGCAGCCTGCGGTCCAGGCACTGCACTTGAATTTGGGGTACTTGACCCCTTCTGGATTTACCAATTAATGGTCATAACTTCCAATATATAATATTATAAGGATATGTTTGGTTTGAATTAATGGCTAAAACTTGACCCCATATGCCAAACATCGGAAGTTAAAACCGTTAATAATGGCGAACAATAGGGGAGTATAACCATCCTACTATTTACATATTACATGATATTATGTGTATAATGTGTAATGTATGGTCAACTTGTAGTGTAGTTTGGGGTCCACCTCAAACGAACCCCAAGTCAGCGTACCAAAAGAGCTGGGCTCTCCCGGGAAATTTATATGTGGATCTATGCATAAATGGGGTTCTGCAAAGATGTTTTTTTCCCAAGAAAACAACATAGTTTGGCAGGTGTTGTGCTAGTTGGCGGGGATGTTGCAAGATCCTTGTCACAAGGTGCCCGGGATAGCCATGGGAATAAATCATGCAGAACAATCATCACAGTATGCAAAATGCTGAAAAGAAGGGCTGGTTTGGCTTCGCAATAGTGCTTGACGAAATGATTTGGTTGCTCATGTTTTCCATTGAGTTCATATGTACCACCAAGGTATTGGCTTCTCTTCGAGAATGATGAACCAACAAAAATCTTCGGCATGGAAATGTGAGGAAATGGCTGGTGATGATTCTATCCTGAAGGGTTGGTTGCTGGTTGTTTCTGATTGCAAAGGGGTTGTTGTAGC
Source organism: Symbiodinium kawagutii (assembly GCA_009767595.1). Lineage (NCBI taxonomy): Eukaryota > Dinophyceae > Suessiales > Symbiodiniaceae > Symbiodinium > Symbiodinium kawagutii. Next base: position 46,259 of record VSDK01027561.1, read on the forward strand.
AACAAACTATCTGTTATTGTTGATCGGCTGTGCTGGGCAATCCGCCATCAACTTACATCAAAGGCGGATTAGCGACAAAATTGACAGTGCCGGGTTTGTGGACATTCCATATGGTGGCTTCTCAAAATATGCAACCCAAAAAATGGCTGTCAGATTAATGAACAATTAATGTGGGATGATTTCGGGGTACCCCTATTTTGAGAAACCACCGTATGAATCAGTCTTCAACCCCCACCAGTCACTGGCATACAGGATCATGACATTCAGTGACCCATTCAGAGAATAACACATGTGTTCTAATATCGTTGGCTTTTTCATCATCATCAATCATCACCATCGACCATCAACAACCATCAATAACCACCATTACCCTTTGGGAATCACCAATCATCAACCATTACTGGCCACTGGCCACTCATCAACAATTATTGCTTGATATGTTGCTGGATTTCCCATATTAAGTACCATCAGGTTGGGGCACTCCTCCTAGCTCCCAAACGCCCCCTTTAATAGGCCAGAGCAGGATAACCCCAATCGCTCTTGCCCTCGCTCCCTCCCACCCATCAGCCAGCCAACCAGCTTGTCACCATTCATTATATACCTTATGATGTTCACCCATATGATCGACCAAAGACGGCCCTCTGGCTCTGGCACACCATTTTCGCTTGCCTCCTCATCTCTCTTTCGGGCCATGGCGTTTTCATACCTTGGCTCGAGAATGTAACCCCTGCGAGGCAGTCGTTTGAGCCAGCTTGACAAGTGTACACATATATAGCACAAATACAAATTATATATACATGTGCTTTGAACGTGCGCAATAATTATGTACAAACAAGGTATGATAAAGCATATACTTATATAACTTATATACACATATGATCACACATGTATCAAATGAGGCATAATTGTATTGAAGCATGAGTGATATCCAAAAATGATTCAACAACAAAATAAACACATACACAAATAAGAAAAAAACAATAATGAATCAATCAATGCATGAATATATACGTAGATTGACCTATGTAACGCATATTATGCGTGTAATATGTACATCACAAGCCAGAAGTATCCTGTCATTGGGCGGAAGCTGGCACTAGCTGTGTTGAGGAAACAATGATTTGTTTGTCAACTTATTGGGCCTACTGGGGAATATGTTGGGCAAAAATGGTCAATGAATTCCGGACATATTGGGAAACCTTCAGCAAACTGTTTGATGATATTTGATGAATGTCGTTATTTGCATCATATAGATCTCTATTCAACCACTCTCTTTTTGGAGCCATCAGCAATTCTGACAGAATCTCAACGTCACAGTGGCAACCTACAATGACAAACCAGCCCTGAATCAAGTAACACCGACCCTTCAGCAACGGATGGTCTATGTTAGCTTGCGGGAAGGGTGATGAAATGCTGTCCGACCGCAACAAGAAACATGGACCATGCGTTTGATGGCATGCCCAACTACCGACTGATACAGCAATGAAAAGGATGTTTTGATGGGATAGATAGACAATCAAACAACATAGAGAAGTCATCAATGGAAACCCAGGTCCCCACTCGCCAGCAACGGTGATCTTATCCTGCATGCACCTCTTAGGGTGGTCGGCCTTCTGCGCGATGGGATGCTTCACATTCGGTTGATATCTCCCGGAAGTGATGACTTACTGCGGAAAAGGCCTGATCCAAAATCATCAACTGGCTGGTGCTTGGGAGGGAGCGAGGCCAGGAGCCAGGGGTATCCCTTTCTGGCCCTTTAAAGGGGAAGCGAGGCTTGGAACTACCAGTAGTGCTGTAACGAACTGGTAGGTAGGAAAACTTGATGCGAAACGCAGCTGGATGGCAAATGGCAAGTCGAGGCACAGCAAGCTGATCCCATCAGGAGCTTTGAACTTGGTCCGTGCGGCATACATCAGGTAGCGCAGAAGGACCTGAGCCAAATGGATGGATGGATGGATGGATGGATGGATGGATGGATGGATGGATGGATGGATGGCTTTTGGCTCAAGAGTTTGGTAATAGTGGCGAATAGCACTGGCGAAGAATCATGGCTCGATGCATCGCCAACAGCGATGGCTGAGAGTTTATGCTAGTCGTTCCCAAGTAGTTCAGGGAGAGTTGTTGAAGCATATTAAGAATCAATTCTAGGATATTGTCAGCAGTACTGGATGATGATGATGATGATGATGATGATGATGATGATGATGATGATGATGATACGGATCATGATGATGGTCAAATTGATGATGATGGGAACGACTTCGCACAGCTGCGGACACAATGGTTTTGTTTGCAGCCGTTTTGAACAAAAGGTTCATTGCGACAACAACAAGTAGGTTTCGAATGTCCAAAACAACCAACCCATATACCGTATCCATGATCTCGAATAATATCATGCAACCAAATGGCCCAAAGAAAATACCAAAGGGTCATCCATCATTATCTACCAGCACTTCCTGGGTCAGTTCACCCAAAAGTCCCCAATTTTTGTCATGTTCATGTACCACTTTGTGGTTGTAGTTGCGAGCTGACCCATTCTCATCGCTAATGATTTGTTTTTGTTGGTTATAATCCCTCTGACACTAGCCAACTATCAGCAGAAATGGATGTCACTAGCCATTTTCTTCAATCTATAATTCTTGAACCACTGTTTATACTTTGCACAGTATAGTCGTCATTGTTTTCATGAGTAGTAGGAATATGTACTTTATGATTTATAATTGTCATTGGCCAAAATCGTCAGCACATAGCCCTGTACTCCTAGCAAACGTCTCAAGAATGACCAACATGGGTACCCCCAAAATCATTCACAGTAATAAACCGCCCAATGGATGTTTCTTAGAATAGGGGTACCCAAGTTTAATTACAAAAATCGTGGTTACTAAAGGATGATTCAGGGGTACCCCCATTTTGAGAAACCACCCAAAGAGTCCGTGTTGGCGTCTTCGCCTTCCTATCTTTTTGACTGGTTGCTATTGAGGTATGGACCCATCTGAGCCATGGCACTCCATCTTTCTCATAGAAGCGACAGCTCCTTTCCACATCTTCGGTGGGAGAGCAGTAGAAGCTCCGGAAGCATCTGGGTTCAGCCGCTGGGCGGGTCGCATCAGACCCTGAACCGCGGACTATGCTGGTTGATAAGATCCTTAACCATGGTTATAGGATGTCATAGCCTAACATTTGGAAGGTAATGATTGGTGATGGTCAATGATGGCGTAAACAGCATTGAATGAATGATGATAAGAGCTGACAAACACAGTGCCTGTGTGCTGGGTGATCAGTCCTACCATTTTTGTTGGGTTGAGAACACTTAGCGGAATGGAATCACAATCATCAATTTTCAAGGGAGGTGATTGGATGGTGGTCCATGGCGTAGGTTTCAGGGACATATTTACGTATGATGACCGTTGTCTACAAGAGCCTCGCTGGTGTTGTATCATGCCCAAAGGCGAGCGCCTACGCGGCGAAACGCATGTTTCATCATGTTTCCGTGTTTTGTTTGCCTCGATGGCTGCCTTCAAAGACTTTAAAAAACAAACAAGTTATTGGCATCATAACCGTTTATTGTATGTGTTTTTCCTCTATGTTTGTATTTCCATAACCCTTACCTCCCCAAAACACGAGTCTTGTATTTCCCTCTGTTGGGCATTGGCTGAGATGGTTTGGCTTAGCGAAGCAAATTAACAAACGTGCCAGCCTTTCATTCCCAAATTTCTTTTGGAGCCGACTGAACCTCAAGAATTGTTTCCTGGACCCATGATGAACCAATGTGCCATCATTAGCAGTTGAGTCAGTATGGTGTGCTAACCATTTACCGTTCAGTATTGTGAACCATTCATTGTCAAACAATCATCATGAACCAGTACAGCTTTATCAATCAACCATCATTAAGCATCATCAACCATTGAAAATCAACATGGTTTGTGAGCCACCAACACCAGTATTCTTCAAAAATCGTGAATATTGAGCATCATTGAATTAGTATAGTCTAGTTGAACATTACAGATCATTACCCACTAACCATTATTGAACATGAAATTTACCCACGAACCAATCAACCACCAGATTTCACGCTCAAAGGTGGTGCCAGCGTTTTGCACCGCAGACCAGTAGCTCATCGTGGCGGTTGAGGTAGCCGTACGCGAAGCCGTTGCACATGCCGTTTTTTCTTGAGATCCTACGGGTGGTGGGGCCGGTGGAGCTGGTGAAGCGGGTGGAGCTGGTGGTGAGTAGTGGTGAGTGGTGAGTGGCGGTGAGCGGTGGTGAGTGGCGGTGAGTGGTGGTGAGTGGTGGTGAATGGTGGTTGTGAATGACAGATTTAAGAAGTTTATGGTGGGTGAACGGTACTGAAAGGTGTTTGATGATGGGTTTATGAAGGCTAGAGATGCTTGATAGCTGGTGGATGATGGTCAATGATTGTGGTTGGTGGATGATGGTCAATGATTGTGGTTTGTTGAATGTTCATGTGCGCACCGTCGTTCAGAGCCATCATGAACGGTCAAGAAGCTGGCTAATATCAACATCTATCAACTCAACTTTTTTGGAATCTATTATGGGCTAGTATCATTTTGTGAGGTCGATGATGACGGTTACTGGTCTTTGATCATAGGGATACGCCACCAAGACTCTAAAGAAAATGTTAGGTGAATGACGACAAACACGTCAGTGATAACTAACAACCAAAGTCTGCGATAATTGACCCACCGTCAACCCCCAAATTAGTTGGACATCCTTCCCTATTCTCCACGGGCAGGCCACCGGATATCCCCAGCCCAGCCAAATGGTCAAGCAGGCACATAATAAGGCTGCTCCGCAGGGCCAACCCAAGAAAATATGGGGTCCAAAATTTTGCCGAACCGGTATGAAGTCCTGAGGCTAAGTAACGGTATCGTGCAATGGTTCCATATGAGCCTACATATAATTTTAAATGTGGCCCCCCCGTAAGTCCTCACCCCAGCTCACTCTGCTCTGATTTTGTTTTTTTTGTTTATGGCTGTATCGGCCTTCCACCGTCTCACGGCTAGGTGCAGGATCTTGCTGAAGAAATTGTGTTCTCGTAAAGTATTGAACAGTTCTGCCTGAAATAGATCTCCTTGTGGCTGTTCTATGGGCAAGTATGAACAATCCGAAAGAAAGTGAGAAGACGCGACCATGACGGTTACGTGGGACGGTGCACACCTCTAGTTTCTCAGCGGATTCGAGCTTTTTGCGGCGTCCGGGTGGGAGCGACTGGTGCCCGTTGATGGGTAAAACGGTAAGAGAATGGGTGGGTGTGCAAGAAGCTCTGTGCGGCTGTACCAATTGCCATGATGATCAACCTCAGTTCGTGTGTGGCAGCATATGCTGCATCCATCTGAAATTCCGATCGTTGCAACGATGCTACTTGGTAAGCCAGGCAACTCGCCGCACCGGGCGCCGGCAAAAGTTGGCTTGGTCCTCCTGGAGCAACTGCTGCCCCATGAGGACCAGCCCTCCAAGTGGCTGCCCCTTAGAGCAGAACTGGTAGCAAGTTCTTAACCACTACCACTTGCGCAGCCAAAAACCATTGTATGATATTGTATGGCCAGCTTCGAGAAGGGTCCCTCGAGAACGCCTCAGAACGCCTCACCGATGCGCTCCATTCGAATGTCCGCTTCCAAGTTCCTCCGGTCCATCTCTTCACGCTTTCCTCAACATCGGGATTGACAAGTAGGAATGACAAGAATTTCCAGCCGCGAGTTATCCTGGAGGATCTTCACCCAATAGAATTCCTCGCTCTGCCGCGGGTGTTTTGATGTGTTTGGCACCTCCACGCCGAAACGCTTCTTGTGGTTGGCCCAGCAGGCGCCCCCCGCAGAATAAACAGTCGAGTTATCCAAGCTACCATCATCAATTACCAGTGGGACCTAGTGACCATTGGTTACCATTGGCATCCCAGTTACTAGGTAAGTAACCTGTAACATTATGGTTTCTTGTTACTGCTAGTTACAAATATAATGTAACATGCTACCTACCTAGTTTTCCACTGTTACCCAGTGATGGCACCAATATACTGTCCAACACTTACGCCATCAACCAATCATCCCCAGTCCAACCAGTGGGACCATCCCAGTAGTCCAACCATGGCAGGAACCTCGGCCCTCGGCGCCCCTGGCGGGTCCGGTTGATCACCAGATTCATCGGATTAGCTGAAGGAGCGAGGCCCCAGATGTAGCAGCCTTCTTGGTGCATCAGATCCCGCGCGTGGTGGATGATGGCCTCCAGGCTACCTGCTTCCTCAGCTTGGCAAGCCCTGGGCAGCCCTGGAAAAATAGTGGTTTTCAACAGTTGGAGGTTTCTTAGCCTCCAAAAGGTGGGTTATAACATCTGATCACCTGTAAAAATCATGGTTTTGAAGCCATAGTTCCTCTAAAAATGAGGGTGAACTGGGGGCCAATGGATGTGACATCTCAAGAATGCTACTAAATATCAAGGATGCTGTGCATGCACCTGCAAGCAAACACTTATACCATTTAACTAGGGATTACGCAAGTATTGCGTGTATGATTCATCATCTTGGATACCCAGTGGCTCATCTAAGCGAATTGATGAACTATTCCTATTAACTTCACAGGTTCGTTCGCCACAGACGTTCAATATACGATGGTTTCGCCAAGAATTGGTTTCTGCAACCAAAAAATCCAAAAACGTTGGTCTGAAACCTGTCTGTATGGTTTTCATCCTGCCTAACTCATGTACCCATAACTTTCCTGGCCAAGTGAAATCGAAGTCATAGTCCCCTATTCGAAGCCATAGTATATCCCCCATTATTGTTGGCAAGCTAACTCACCAAGATTTGGCCAGGCATGGATTGTTCATAGTGCATCTAGGACTGGTCTTGTTGGTTATCATCACCCATTATTGAAAATAAACAGGCCAACACACCAATCCTATGCTTCCAGTTATCAGCCAATAGTGGGCAACCAGCTGGTTTCTACTAGCTAGTTGTAACTGGGGCTGGTTACCTATCAGAAAGATAACCGGAAGTGTAGGGCTGTACAAATGTCCTATACACAAAATGTTGTGACAGTCTAGCTCTATTATGTTTGATTGTATCACCGATAATGAAAAATGAGCCATATTGACCACTTATTGTCACAGTGTAGCCCATATTATAGTTGTATAGCCACCATGTTGCTGTGGGTCAGTTCACCCCCCCTGGTGTGCCATCCATCATCAACCTTGCATTCCAATTACTATTGCTGGTGAACTTATCCTCCATTAATTATTCATGATGAATATTGAGCCATAAGCACATTAATGAACCAGAATAACCACTATTATTGTCACAGTTTTGCACCTTCTTCTCTTTGGCTCGGGAGTCCAACTTGGGATCAACGATCCATTCGTCTGGTCGCGCTGTTTCCCAGCACTTCTTGTGGGTACCCGCGGATCTCCCGGAACGCGCTCACCGGGATGGAGAATTCCACATACAGCAGTTCTCTCGTTGCCGTAGACCTGCTGTTTGAATTCCACCGCCAGGGCATCTGCACCATCCTGACTCCTGACCTGCACGATCACCTCGCTGCCCTTCGTCACATGAGCGGCGTATCGCGCCGAACGTGGATCCTTCCTCCTGCTCGGAGCTGTCGGGCTTCAAGCTGCACCGGCCGACGCTATCTCCTTCCAGGCAGAGAAGCTTGTGCCATGGTAAGGAGCTTCGTGTCTTTCGACCGCAAGCCCTTCCTTGATGTGGTCGACCTAGCGCCTAAAATATCTTGTTGCTAACCCATCTGAAAACCATCTCATTTCAATTGATCTGCCAAACCTGCTTGTAGTTGGTATATCTCATCCTGTGGTTGCTTATTATCCTCCAATGTTAATGCATATAACCCCTATATAGCCACCATATATAACCACCACATAATTGGAGCATATCCCCACCATATCTGCCCACCCTCCACCGGTCCCAGGATGTCCCCCGCGACGGCGGCATCCCAGCGCCAAGGCACCAAGGGCGTCACGGTGTCGTTGGAGGTGCCCGGTTTGATCTTCTCAAAGACCTCCGGGATGTCGTCGTCGAAGGACACCAGGTGGGTCCCCTCCGGGTGCTCTTGGCCGATGCGCCATCCTGGGGTGGGGCATGGGGCACGGGTCACCGTGTGGCACAAGGAAGGTTATGGGCACGTGGAGGTTGGCCAGTGGTAGTGAATGATGGTGAAGAATATGATGAAAATCATGATCTGATGATTTGATTTGTTGGTTCATGTCGGTGAAGACCTGGTGAACAATGCTCGATCATGGTGGAGAACTGATTGGCAGCTGTTGAGAATGATAATGGTTGAGAGAATCAGTGGCAACTATTGATGCAAGTCAATGGTTGATTACAACCAGCAATCGCCTAGCTGCTATGGAGACTGATAGTGAGGTGGCGGATTATGACAGCCAAACATGTGCATTTGTCTTTTGCGAATGACTACGTGATTGGGAGGAAAAAACAGTCCGACTATCCTTTTTTGGGGGCATGATTAATCTTCTATAATCAACTATCCTGGAAAGCCGTAGTGTCCTATTTTTTTAGGCCACTTTGGGAAAGTGGCAGTTTTCAATGCCACTTTCAGGAAAAAAGCAAAAAAATATGCAACTTCTTAAAAAATGTTACACTTTGCCGAAATGACATTTCCAAAAGTGACATAAATAGGTGCAAAAGTGGCGTAAATATCCGTAAAGTGGCGTAAAAGGCCGTAAGAAACGGATGGACAAAATACGCAACTTTGGTTTTCCAAAAAGTGACGCTAAGAATTGTACACTGTGGCGTAGTTGCCTAAAAAAATAGTATACCTGGGTTTCCAGGATATTAAAATCTATCAACCATCTTTTCAGAGAGATGAATGACTAATCGTTACTTTCGTCCTTTTCAGGGCAGTAACCCTAGATGCTGTCCAAGCTTCTCTGTTCCATGCATCCTTTCACACCGATTCCTGAGTCAGTCATTGCGAACTAGAACACGATGAACGCAATAGTTCTAGATGAATTTTGTAAGTCAGCCAAAAAAACGTACATGTATTTGCTTGAGTCAAAATCATGTCATCATTAGTAAGGTGAATATCTCAAGCTGTTGTTCACATGTGCTTTGGGATGTGGATAGCCAGGGCTGTGCAGGGTCAATCCTGGAAATCCTGGGGTGAGGAATCTGCTCCATAAACCACCAAACACCGAGCAAAAGTATGATTTCCTTCCTGGATCATCTGGACAATTTGTCGGAAGGAGAGACTCCGCTTCCAATAATTTGTTTGAATTGTAAACTGAAAGGTTTACGTTTCAATTACAAATGTCATGTGTTGATTTGTAAACAACGGTTTGAAGTAATGCACCCCGTCTTGGTGTGATTCAGCAATTCCAGTTCAGCAAGTGAAATGCAAGCAGTGACTCAGCCCTGTGCCATCATCGGGTTTCATGCTTGGAAGATGAGTTTGCTTTGGGAGGATCGGTGATTCAAGGAAAATGTGGCTCATCATGTGGGAGCCCCACTGAGCTTGCTGATGAGCGGGGAAGTGAGTAGAATGCATGCAAAACCCCTTCACGCTGAAACCACCTGAAACCTACAGTTGGAGATGGCCCCAAGCTAGTCTATCCTGCGTCCCAGTTAGCGGCATTCGCCTGGGATTGTCCCCTCAATGGCCAAGTCACTCCCAAAATGTCAGCCCTAGGGGGAAACCGCAACAACCATTTCGGCCCCGTTTTCCATGGGAATATACAAGCCAATCAACACGTTCCCGTATGACGCACGTGCATGCGAACTCCAACTGCATGTTTAAATTGTTTAAGCTGTTGTCTATTCCGGTTCTACTGATGTATCTTCCACAATCATACCCAGAATCTAAGTGGGTGTTTCTCAAAACAGGGTTCCCCCAACTCATCCACTATTAACCATTTATAGTCATAAACCATCCGTTTTGGGGGTCCCCCTATTTTGAGAAACCACCATGTAGATTAGTAAGACCCTGCAAAGCTCAGTCGTCTGCTGCTTACAGCTGAAGTCGTCTCCACCAGCCCTCCCAGCGGTCAAACAACCCTGCAGTGGTTCAGGGATCGCCCCCGGGGCCCCGTGTCCCATCTCCAGGTACCCCGGTGGCCAGGTGGCTGAGATGAACATCGGGCCAGTCAGCTGCCATCGCTTGTTCATATCTCTCCTTCTCCGACAGCTTTTGTCCAGGAGCGTGACCAGGAGCCAACCAAACCCTGGGTCATCAGGACCAGGTGGCCGGACCCATCTCCTATCACTGGCCACCAGGGGGTCCCATCAACTCAGGGGGTAAGGTCAACAGCTGGGATGTTCACCAACCGGCGAACTTGGAAGCTGGATCCATCTCCTCGGGACATCCCCCAATAACTGGTAACATACACCAGGGGGTCCAGCTAGCCCCGGTGCAACGAACCATGGGGCAAACCACCGTCCCACTTATCCCAGGGAACGGCCCCCCCTTGAACATCCCCAGCTGACTTGGAAAATGGCGGACCCATTTCCTCCCCCATGACTGGTACCATACACGCCATGGCGCCGCACTAGGGAACGGCCCCCCCAGCGCACATCCCCAGCTGACCAAGTTGCTCGATGAGATTCTGCGGGATCTTCTGTCGCCGCAGGAAGGCTAAGGTTTCGTTACACAGGCGGTCTGGACGCCCATAGCTGGGAATGACGACCAAGTACCTGGGCTTGACCACGAGGTGGGCCCCCAACCAGGGGTAACCACTATGAATTGGCTGAGTAACTAGGGTTAACTACCAGTTATAGGGGTAGAACTAACTATCTACCACTAATAACTACCAGTTAACCATCAGTAATATCTATAAGTTGGCTTATAGCTAACTTAACTAGGGGTAACTACCAGTTACTGAGGTTTATAATCCAGCATATGACTACTGGGGGCCCACCTTGTAGGTTGGGTTGATAAGGGTATTAGAAGCATGTTGGCTGTAAGTTGGTCTATGACTAGGGTGGCTAGCAGGCCAACGGTGGGTAACGAGCCAACTTGTAGCCAGGGTGTACCACTCTGCAACGCTGTGCTTCTTGCTGCAAATGGCTTGTGCCAGTGGTTAGAATCCGGGCTTTTGTTTGGTGTCAGCAGGCCGATGTTCAAGCATGGTTTCCCACAAGCAGTGCTTTGGCATGGATATGCAGAAACCATGGTTGATACATCATTCCAAGTTCTCTCTTACTCCTCTAGTTTTGGATAGTTTTGGCTGATTATGTCAATGTATCAGTTTTCTTTTGTACCCCTTACACGTGTGAGACGTGACGTTTTTGCCACGGTTGCGTCCAGTTCCCAACACTTGGGCCCCATAAAGTGGTTTACATTGCCATTTCACAAGCTACTTCTACCACAAACTGGTATCCTATTCATGCTCACCAGTTTAGCCAAATATAACCATTCATCAACAACCACTATCCAACCATTATTTGTTCCAATGAATTGACAATTATGTAACCATTAAAAATTCATCAGCCAACCATTCATCGAGCGTTACTCGACCATTATCTAACCGATACTAGGTTGGTGGTTTCGACCCTTATATGGAAAATATCAGTCCACTAACCATTTGTTAATAATCACTAGGGAACATGTCAAGAATGTAAAAACGTGTACACACATGTCAATCAAACCACCAACTAGTTGAATATCCATGATCAACCACTACTAACCATTATTAAACAACTACTGGTTATAACCATTATTGACCACCAACCATAGGAAGCTTCCAACTATTGCTTGCTTCGCTGGCTTCACCATCGCTCCCCACAAATATCTCACCCGCGGCCCAGGAACGGCGGCCGAGAGAAGCCCGGCAAAACCTGAGGGACGCCGATACGTCTCAGGCTAGGGCTAGGACTGGTGAAGCGTGGTTTGGTGGCTCGGGATGGCCAAGTGATAGTTAAGAGATGGGTAAGTGATGGTTGAGTGATGGCTTGAGATGGTTAAGTAATGGTTAACTGATGGTTGAGTGGTGGTGAAGTGATGTTTGATGGTTGGTGAGGGTTAAGTGATGGTGCATGAGTCTTAAGAGATGTTTCAGTGATGGGGAATGGTGGTCAACTGTAAATTTGGGCAACCAACGGCGATTACATGCAATCATAAATTGGGAGAACAACCAACAATTAGAGGAACGCAAGCTGCAAATGATGGTTGAGTGATGGTTACTAGTTGATAACAAATAATACGGACTATGTAATAAGATTGACTCATTGCGACCAACAAATATTGACAACAACAAATAAATAAATTGTCACTTACTATTATGCGCAAAATAGTAGCTCTTAATTCCTTAATTCTGTACTGACTCAAGTGACCAAGAATGGCTGATGACGGTCCAGTTGGCGGATGATGATTACAGGCGAATTATACTTGGTTGCACCAGTTCCTACTGTTTCACGATGGTTGTTGATATGTATGAATACATTTTCATACATTTTCTGGTTGGTGGTTTCAACCCCTATGAAAAGTGTGCTTGTCAACCAACCAACGATTTGGTAACACGTGTCGGCAAAATGCCAATCAAAAAAACACTCAGCAACATATAAAATATCAACCCACTCAATTAGCAACCTATCCTCGCTTTGTTACCCAAATGGCGGCGGAAATTTGTCAGCAGTATATGGTGGTGTCTTAAAATACAGGGACCCCTCAAAATGGATGGTTTATGAAAAACACCCATGTGTTGTGAAAACTTTCCAAGGGGATTTGAAATGGATAGTTAGTTTGAGAAACATGATGAATAGTTGATGAATTGGGGGTCCCCTGTTTTGAGAAACACCCATGAATAGATGAGGGTATACACCCTGCCCCCACAGTTGATCAAAAACAAATGTAATTATGGCTGGTTTCAAAACTACCATGATCATCAATTGGCTATGGATCAAAATTCATCAACCAACTAATGGGGGATAAGCACCAACAATAATACAGAAAAACACATGTTAATGATGAGGGAACTAGGATACAGGGTTTTTGACCCATAGCCAACTACCCATTTTGAATTTCCCTTCAATTGTCATGTCAACCATTGTGATAACCCCTGGCAACACTGACAATCAACAATGTAATCAGTTTGTTAACCATATTGACTTTGCTCCAATCATTCACCATGAACTACGAAATGAATCACCCCACTATTGGCCGCCAGCATTGACCAGCCATGAACCACCGAAAACCAAAGTCCCAACTACAATCAGTCAACTAGTAAATATGAACACTCATGACCTATCACTATCAACCAACCATGAACCATCACTAACTTTCATTAATCCTCATCAACCAACTAGAAAACTTCGTGGCTTCTACATCGCTTGCTAAAAGTCTAACTTTTAGTGGCTAAAAGGTAAATCAATCAAAGCCCAAAAAGCCTAAAAAGCTGTGGTAGTAACTATAATCCACCATTATCCCATATCACTAACCATTACTAACCATTCTTAACCATAGAAAAAAACATGGTTTCCCTGTAGGTAGTAGCTAAAATCCACCCACCCTAAAACTGCGCAGAATAGATCAAACTCACCCACCCTAAAATTCACCCACCCTAAAACCATAGAAAAGCCATAATCCACCCAGAAAAACCACCTTTTGAGCGTCACTTTTCGCCAGGTGAACGCTTCCCACCGGCCCCGACCTTGGCGTAGAGCTTGTGTGGCGCCTCAATCTGTGAGAGTTTCTGAGCCACCAAGGGCAGCATCCTGGGCGCTGGGCAGGAAGAGGCGGGTTCCCCAACAAAGGGGTGATACTGTCTGTAACTAGCGGGATAACCAGGGGAAATAGTTTGAATAGTAGGAACAACTAATCATTAGGGGCTATAACTAGGGGAATAACTAAGAACCACCGGTTATCGTTAACTTTTTAAGCAATACTGGTTCATAGTAGGGGATAATAAGAGCAACAGTAGTAGGGGATATATCAATTACATGATGGTTTTTCAAGCCATAGGGGACCCCATAAGTTGTGGTTGGGCTATCACTAAAATTGATGCTTAACCATAATTATCCACAAAGGGATCAGAACCAATGAGGGATATACAGTACCAATCATAATGTTTTTTCTTCTAGCTATTCCCTGGTTAGCTAGTTAGAGGTAAGTGGAAGGGTAGGGTTGTATATGTGTCCATACCTCCTGAAAACCATTGCAAACACCAAGAAACGAAGTACTCCATCACAATACAAAGCATCCAGCTGATGTTGTATCCCTCTTGTTGGGTATCATTCACCAACCAACCAGCCAACCAACCACCCAACCAACCCACCCAACCGACCAACCAACCGGACCGGCAGCGGTCATTTCATCCAGCGTCGTTTTGTGGTCCTTTTTGAACCTTGAGGGTTTCGCAGGCTCCGGAAGCAGTCGTTGCTCTTCCTCCTCCTGCCGAAGTGGCTCGAGTTGTGGCGCTGGTGCTATGCACCATGTGGTGGTTTCTCAAAATAAGGGAGCCCCAAAATGGCTGGTTTACTACCAATAAATGATTGACATGGAATGATTTGGGGGTACCCCTATTTTCAGAAACACCCAAGTGGCTTTGGCAACTACATCTTTATGAAGATCTGCTGAAATTGAAGACACATATATTTACACCATGAAAGATTCGAATTGACACATCATGTGTAGAAATGTATTTGCGCAATACATGTACTTCTGATCTACTTGCCCACCATGGGCCTCCAACGGCCACTAAAAAACGTAGGTCTTTAACCTCTAAAATATGGACTATAACCTGCAAAACTGATGGTGAACCGGGAGCCCATGGCAACCATCAAAGGCCTCAGTTGCACTCACCCAACCATCAGCTTGCCCAACCACCCAGCGTCTGTCCTCCTCTTCCTCCACCGTGGTCTCCGGTTGCTGCGGCTTTGGCGCACGCTTGGCCCTGGGCTTTTTCACCGGCAGCTTGATGACGGCCTGACCCTCGTCCTCGGTGACGTCCTCCTCCTCGTTGTAAGGCCTGGCGGCTCGGCGATGGCGAAACGCTGCGGTGAAACGAGGCGCAAGTTGATGATGGGGCCATGGTGCGCAAGAAGTTGGTAGTTGGTTTATGTTGGAAAATGGTGGGCGGCTGATGGTTTTATGTTGGTTCATGATGGTTAGGATTGGTTTATGATGGTTTAATGATGGTTTAATGTTGGTTTTTGATGGCTAATGATGGTTTTATGATGGTTTATGACTTTGTTTCAAACACTTCAAAGTTGGTGGTCGACATGTTGGCTGATGGATGAAGGTCTTATGAATCTTGATTGTGGCTTATCAACTGGTGGTGGTCACTTTTGAAAGTGCCACCCTCTCATGCTTCATTTTGGTGAGAAACAGCAGCATCATAATCTTAGCCCACCTCTTTCTTCAACGCATCAATCAGAGTCATGCCTGTTTGCCAACTGCTGTAGACTTCGGAATGATTCGCAATTATCAGCTACAATAGAACATTCAAAGAAAGTTCAACCAAGCAAAGGTGCTTCAGGCGCTGGTTTCAATCAAGTATTCACAAACGAAAGTTCGAACCAACCTGTGTTCTGAGTATGAACCAATCCCCAATACTCCATGCATGGCATATTTATCTTCATTTACAAATGCAATGGCCACCATACCCATGGAGTATCTGGGAACTATATGGACAAATATCAACCACATCCTTTGGCAGCTGCTGAACAGGACGCCTGTGAAGTCCCACATGATGGACGGATCTTTCATTCAACAAGCCGGCTGAGCGGAACCATGCCAAGTTGGAGCTGAAGTAAGTATCAACACAACCCACTCAACAACCATCAATAATCATTAATCATGCTAAGTCAGCTACAATCAAGTATCAAAACCACCTCCTCAACAATCAAAAATCATGCACCTCCAGCATGAACCCCCCAGGTTTTCAGCCCAAAAAAATGCCCGAAACCTGGCCATGTTCCCATCCAACCCACCCAACCACCTGTGCTCCCAGCCGCACCTCCCCCGGCGCCCACCCCGGCGCGCCTCTCCTCGAAGGCCCGGCACCCGGCGCCCGTGCGCACGCCCACCTCGCGGGGTGCCGAGCCCAGCTGGCGCCAGGCGGCCTCGGGGCCGGCGCACTCCGAGATGACCTTGGCCAGCTCCGTTTGCCTCGGTGCCAGCAGTGGTGTTGGTGCCGTTTTTTCATGGTTAAGCAGTGGTGAAATCCCCTGATAGCCTGCAAGGTCGTCAAAAGCAGTGGTGAAAAATCGTGGTTGAATGGTGGTGAAATAGTGGTTGAATAATGGTTAAATACGGTAGTCGTTAAATGGTGGTTAAATAGTGGTTGAAGAATGGTTAAATCAGTCGATAGTGGTCAATAATGATCATTGCTGGTTGGTGGGTTTTTCAGCACCCCGTCATGAAACATATGAGTCAACCAACCATTTGTTTGTGATGACATTTTGGAAAATAACCAAAATCTTTGAAACCACCAACCAGTTATGGTTGAAAAACACCTGCTTTTGTTGGTTTCTTTGGACAAGAGTGATCTTTTCAAGCTCTCAAAGACGCGATTTGGTTGACCAATTCTTGAAAAAAAATGAACATTTCTAGCTCTCAAAATTTGGGTTAAAAAACATTGGTTAAAAGTCTCACAAGAATACTGAAAAAAGCCTAATGTTTGCTGAAAGCAAAGCTTATAACAACTATGATCGAAACATGTTCAAACAAGAAACCCATCGATGTTTGCTGAAAAAAAAGCTTATAACAACTACGTTCAACGAAGGAAAACCCATCTTTAACGTACCAAACTGCCAAGTTATGTGACATCCAGTGACAAGGCTTGGACGATCTCTGTCTCTTTGAACTCCTTCGCCTTCTCCTCGCCCTCCTGAGTCAGGACTTGCGGCTTGAATAAATAATGACAGCGAGCACATATGAAATCGTAGGATTAACATGGATTAACCTCTATGAATTAATTAACTATTATTGATGGTTAATACAAAGTATGTTTATTAGCCATTACTAGTATTAACCTGTGTATTAATCTATGGCCATTATTCAACCATTTTTAAGCTAAGCTCATGATGCGCAGTGGTTGTGAATGATAGACGCCAGCCATGCGTGACAACTGATAGTCTTATCCTATGGTTTGAAGTCTTATACATATAGTTCAAAATGAATATACATGGTGACAAATCACGATTTCTAGCGGGCAAATTCTGGGAATCCATGAATCTCGACAACTTCTGTCGAGCATCGGGCTTGGGCACTGGCACATCCTCCATGGAGAAAATGGTCCCAGTGAGCAACGTCTTTCGGATGTCCAGGCGCAAGCGATTATTGCGCGCTGCACCAGGACACCTCTCTCCTAGGTCAGCAGGTACGCAAGGGATGGTGAAAGGTAAGCTTGATGACTAAACTCACCAAGGAAGTATTGAACTATGAATGGCTAAGAAACTGAGCATAAGTGTACGTATTGATTAAATCGTGGCTAGTTGTAGTTTAAAAGTGCAACTTAAGAATGGTTGGTAGTTCATATTGGAGTATGATTTGACCAACAAGAATAGACCAACCACTTGGCGAGCTGGGTCAATATCAACCATACAAAAGCAGTGGAGATGAACATTCCAACAGTTTGGGACCTGCTCCCTTTTCGGACCTCCGTGCAGGTCTCCAGCCATGTGAAGAGCCAAGGGTAACAAGGAAACTTGACCCACATCTGCTGTAAACAGAGGGTGTCCCCATCATGAAAAATATGCCTAAATCAAGCAACAAACCATTTGGTAGTACATGTGATGTGGGGAACATGAACATGTTTGAAACCACCAGCCAGGAAGGCTTGCTGATTCGGATGAAATCGCAAAAAAACAAGTTGTTGAAATTTCACTTTGCTTGACAATGGTTGGCGGGCGGAGTCGAAACTGTTTCCAACTTGGGCAGCGTGTGATCTGCCTGAATTCCTGAAATGAGGCGCACACCTGGGCGATTCTGGTAACAGTTGTCTTCCATCCCTTCCCTCCAGGTGAGCTCCCCAGAAATGGTTGTTGGAGGCTGTTGGAGGCTGAAGCGGCGCCTCCTGGGCTGAAGACTTAACAGATTCAGAAGCAGCAAATGGGAGAACTCACGACTCACCCAGCCGCGAGGACCACCTGACTCTATGTGTTTTGTAAGTTCATCAGCACCGGTGAGCTAAGTTCATAGTCTGTTGACAGGATCAGTCGCCAATTGTAACAGAACATTGGATGACAATCCATGTGTGGATGGATATTTCCTGGGGAAATGATTCGCAGCCATGTGCACCGATTTCGTGATTTCGTCCTGCAGATTTCTGCATGTCTTGGGAGCCTTCCAGGCCGCCAAGTCTCCAGCTATGCCCAGCAAACCTTTCATACAGCGATGTCCCACCAGGTAGATGTCGGCCACCATCTTGCCTCGGCGTCGCGTCGCTGAGCCTGTCATGCTGAAGGCCTAGCTGGCTGTTGTGGTTTCCGTTGTTTGAGTGCTATCCGTTGCAGATGCGGACCATGGGTACTTGGGAGCCATGAAGTCATCCAGCGAGTTGGGTGCTCCCCGGGCTGAGGATGATGATTCATCAATTGTAAGTATAGCTTAGATGGTTGTGCTTTCAAAGCATTTCTCACCAGGGAGGAGCCAGGCAAAAATCACATTTGGATATGGACGTGATGATACTAAATTGTAAGAGAAAGACTTGCTTTACTTTATAGACATTCCATCCTTGCAACACCACAAAGCGGATGGTGACAAGTGTCATATCTTGAATCAGAACCAACATGCACATATATTTACGCATATATTTGCACCAACAAGCTAGTAGATAGTCCCGCGATGAAAAAAATCATACTAATCAACATTCATCAACCACCCTGAGATGAGATCCATAATAACCATCCAGTTAACCATCCATGCGCCCAACCATCAACCAGCTATCTTTTGACAGTAATCATATCTAATCACCATTGATGCAACCACTATCAACCACCCATCCCAACCACCACCGCCCCTGGCGCATCACCAGCTGAGTCACGGTCCACCTTGGTCTCCGGCGGATCCTGTGGCGTGCGTCGCGGGAAGCACCGCACGCGGTACGGCCGCCGCAGCAGGTTGCCGCAGACGTCGCAGCGCATCTTGTCGCGCGACACGCGCTCCTTGTCCTCGGAGACACGGTCATGGCAGGTGGTGCGGGTTGGCGCCTGGTGCCAGCACGGCAAGATATGCTGAATGATACATGGCGAAAAAACTGACTTATAGGTGGTTCATAATGGTGGGTATAGGGTTAATACATGTTGATACTGGCTTACCTGGCTTGGATGTGCTTTAATACATGTTGATACTGGCTTACCTGGCTTAGATATGGTTGAATCATGGCTTACCTACAATGGTGGTTCAATGATGGTTCAACACGGTTGACAGCCTCACTGAAACCAGGCATGTCCTCTACCATGCTGGAAGAACCTCGAACTGACTATGCTGATGAACCGAACGGTACACGAGATCCACTGAATGACCGAACCATTGGTAGGTGCAAGGTGGGGGGCCACATAGTTAGCTAAGGTGGCTAATCACTAGGGAAACTAGCAGTTGAGGTAGGGATGCTGCAAGTTCAGTAAAATGGCTTATTAACCAACTTCTAACTAGGGCGCCCCACCTTGTAACAACAATGGCTTCTTGGTATCACGAGCTTCTTCAATGGCTGCACCAATCAACAGTAATTGCTGATGTTGGTTGTGATTTCCTCCATTTCCTGGCAATCAACGGCCACTGACCTACAGCAATTGTTGTCAATGTTCCCTACTTGCAGATTTCAACGAGGAGTAACCACTACATGGTGGGCTGTCGCAATAGGGATCCCCCCAATTTATGGTTGGTGTATTGCTATGAATAGTTATTGCTATGAATGGTTCATATTGGATGTTTTGATTGCTATGAATAGCTAATATTGGATGATTGGGGGGTACCCCAACATATTGAGAAACCACCAATATGGAGATCCAGAACTGTTGGCTGTCAACTGGCCGAGCTGTTGGAGTGACAGTCGGAACGTGAAAGCCTCCCGACCCCGCTGACATGGTGCATGGCGTTCCTAGCGATGTGCTCACCTCACAATTTTGGTGGCTGAACTAGATTGCTAAAAGCCTAACTTTTAGTGGTTAATATGGTAAATCCATTTATCCCCGAAAATGCTAAAAATCCAAATTTCTGGGCAACTACCCAACAAATAATTCCCAAATGTTCAAGTGGTATGTGGATATTTGCACTAAACAAAATACAAATAGCATGACCCGTTGGTGTAAGCAAAAAAACATACAACCATACATGCAGCACCTCGGATTGTTGATGCGTAAATTACAAAACATATAAAACGCATAAATTAATTTCTGCGTACTGCATTTACATCCCTATACTTCTGTATTCCATACTTTGCAACGCTTAGTTTTCCCTGCACAATGTCCCAAGGTTCTCGTGGGTCGATGTAAGCCGCCTCCGGGTCCAAGGTGTACTTGGATTGCCCCTGCACGGGACATGTTGCACCAAGCCGTTGGGGATCAGAATCCAACAGGGTGATCCACCTCTTGACCAAGTGCTCCACGCCCTAGTGCTCCAGCCGTACCTTCTGAGGTGTCGGTGTTTGGAACATAAAAACCAGAACCAAGGACAGTCTCATAAAGGTACTAGGGACCTGGTTCTTTGCTGATGAACTGAGATGGTTGTTGAACCTGATTTTAATCCTGATCAATTCTATTGCAAATTGTTGTCAGTCCTGGTGCAAAAACAAATAGCATGGTTGTTAATCCTGATCAATTCTATTGTAAATCGTGATCATCCGTCATAATGAAAATCGAGTATCCGTTACTTGACAATCATTCAGTATAGCCGATATGGTGTTTTTTCGAAATAGGGATCCCCTAAAGTCACCCATCGATGATCCAAAACAAGCTATTTGGGGATGATTTTTTAGGAGGTCACCTATTTTGAGAAACACCAATTTATGACAATTATTATACAATTATTATAGCTTTGAATCACCCATTAATGTACCATTCATCAACCATCCATCAACCACTGTTCAGAGCCATCAATTATCTATGAACCAACCATTGTTTCGCACTTTGATCAGCCACTAATTCACCATTATGAAGCCATTAGCCATTACTATCAACCCTCTACCATTTTTTTACCCCGAACATGCCCGAGAATCGCCCTCCGGCCCTGGCCTTGTCTTGTCCCGTTTTCACCACCCACACAAACTGCTGCCGCTTGTCAGAGCGGATGGGCGCATTGGTTCCTTGGAAGCGCAGTGATCGCTCCAGCACCTCTTGAGGTGGTGCCGTCTTTGGACCGACCCAAGCCCAGTCTCACTGTGGGTATGCCAGGAGCACTAGGGTATGGGAAGAAAGATGGTCAGTAATCGTTAGTAGTAAACCCTAGTGGTTGATAACCTCTTTGATTTAAGTGGTTTATGAAAAAGCCTACCGGAGATCGTGTGTTCGACTAGCCTTTGTGATGGTGAATAATGGTAAAGAACGGTCAAGACTCGTTTAGAGTGGTGATTTTTGGCTGGTCATTGAGCTGCTTAGACTGGGTACATAACGCACACTGATAGTTGACAATGGCTCCTACGTGATCAATGATGGCTCAGAAATGTCAATAGCTGAATCAGGAAAATCATGACTTTAATAACAGTTGGACATATTGGTTGATATTGGTTGACACAGGTTGATAGTGATTGATATTGTGAATTCTTTAGAATCCCTTTCTCCTGATATTACCCCTCTCATGACCCCTCGAAACATGTACTAGACCTACTGGACAAGGGCTTCTGGGCCAAGTTCAGCGCCACGGGATTTCATGGACCACTTCATCATGGCCATATAATATGTGACCCTGATATTGAAAAGCATCAACTGCTCCGATTTCTACGTGAGTTAAGAATGGCTTAACTGAGTAACAGGGCTAATTCTCACAAGAACCAATCCCAGGGAATTCGAACTTCAATGGATGATCTAATCACACCGCTGTTCTGTGCAGGATGTGGACAAAAATGGAACAGCATTGGGTCTTGCCTCATGCTGATTTTTCGGAATGTTTTTTGCATGACCGGTGTTCCTGTCATTACATCAAGTCAACCACAAGAAGCTCCATCCGCACATTCTCAGGGTGCACATGAGACACAACTTGCATCCACATTCTTCCACTGGTCGGCTTCCTTTTGGCAAAATCTGGCTGACTACCATGGAAGCCAACATTTAAAAAAAAAAAACACATGAAAACAACCCATCTCAAGCGATTCAGCCATTGCTTTCTTTGCCATGACAGGCTGAAGCCACGGATCGGATATTGGTGGCAGTCCTTGCCACCGACTGCTCGTTCTGTTCTGGATCAGGTTGTCCTCTGACATAACCTCAGCGCGCCATACCCTTGAAAAACTAGGGGGGCGGCATGGGGTTTTAGAGACAGGTTCTGTAAAAGGAATGGGCCAATCCCCCCAATCCCCATACTTAAACCATTTTATACCATGGGTTCACCAGGATGATTTTACAGGGAGGTTTTAAAGGGAGGTAGCGCGTCGCGCCGCGCGCAAGCAAGAAGTTCCGCTCAACATCCAGATCCACGGTTGCGTGATGTTGAACTGAAGTACTATTAATAGTTTGCAACTTGATAGTAACTACATCCTGATTGATCATTTCTCGCTATTCTCTGCCACTTGATATCACCAACAGTTAAAGTGGAAGATCAAACTTGGGTGGCCGGTTCTGGATCTACTGCATAGCCTTGTCACTGCACCGTCAACAGTCACCCAGCAGCCAGCTGGCTCAATGATGCAACACCAATTGACGACTACGTGTGCGATCATGATCAGGACAGTTCATCATGGCTCATCATTATATCTTCCGTGTGTTTCTTGATAAATCAAGGTCTTGGTAAATCATGGTCAATCATGGTTAATCATGTTTCATAAGGATTGATCATGGTCGATCAAAATCTCTAACCATGATTAATCATGGTGTGATTCATTTTGATTGTGTGTATTGTGTGCTTCTTTTTCGGCCAACCTTACATACGTATAACAAAATACACGAAGAGACTGCTCGGAATTGCGAACGAAAACGAAAAGCTGCCTGAGAAGAAAATAACCATTGGTAGAACATATCAACAGTTGATTGATCCAACAAAACTTCGCTGATAACAATTGGTAGAACATAACCATTGATAGAAAAATAACGATCGGATGGTCAAAATCTTCGTTTTCACCGTCGCTGATCCGCCCCCGAAGATTCCCTACAACGGTGGGTCGCCGCCCCTTCCACCAGGTTCCACTGGAAATCATCAGCTGAACCAGGAGCAAACCCATGATCAGCGATGCCCCGAGCTGCATCCCAGCATCGCTTCGGAGGATTGGCGGCAGCTGGAAGTTGCCCGGTTCCCTTCTCTGATTTACCATCATGACGCGTTTTTGACCATCAACCATCATCACTAAGCACAAAGCATCACCATCTCTAGCCCGCTTGAAGCATCATTGACTGTTCATTGACCATTCTTTAATCATCAACTCACCATCAATCCATCAATCCAACATCACTTCACTATTAATCCATCTTTCACCACCCTACCATCTGGTTGAACCACTGGGAGCTCCTGGCACTGCTTCCCCTTTACAAGGCTGGGGCACCCCCGGCTCCTGGCCTCGCTCCTTCACCACCAGCTTCAGCCGCCAGCTTTCCAACAGCAGCGACGTCGACCTCCCGAGGCCAAGAAACCCTCCACCTTTTCGATGACCAGCTGCGTCTCTTCTGCCGCAAGCTTCACCTGCGCACGCGAAGAACCTGGGCGTGGCTGTGCCAGGCGCCAGTGGAGGAAACATGTGGCGAGGCGCCGTTCTTCAACTTGGTGTTAGCAGTTGGGTTAAAGGTTTCGATGTTGATCAACCATGAAGCATGTTCCAAAATGATTAAGCATGGTAACACCAAAATGGTTTAAGCATGATTGATGGCTAACCAAGTTATCACGATTAAGCATGTTCCGAAATGGTTAATGGTTGAGATGGTGGAAAATGGTCACGGGCATGAAAAGGAATACAATAAAATACTTGACAATGCTTCATCATGATTTGGTAAGCATCGTATCATCAGCATCTACGGGATAACAATCGGATTTAACAGGTTCCTGCAATAATCGTATTGAGATGAATCTGAATCTGTCTTAATGACTAAACGCTATTGAAAATGGTATGGCATCATGTTACAGGACTAGTGGTGAATAGTCATTGGTAACGGTTAAACATGACAATGCTTATCACATCATTTTAATAATGGTTTATAGGATTTGATCACCTACAACCATGGTCACTATAATGGCTAGTTAGCTTGGTATGGACCAACTCAAGTGACAGGGAAAGACCGATCAGCTATAAATACTCTTTGTAGGTCCATTATCGCTGGGGTGATTTCAAGCCCTTATCCTGCATGGCTAATACTCATTTGAAATTGACCACCCAGAGCGGAGACCCCCAGTTCAGACAAGAGTTGGGTCACTTGAAAACTAAATCCATTTATAGCATAGCACAGCAACTGGTATCCCAGTCATCTTAACCATCGTGAACCATCTGGGGGACCCCTCAGACCAAGCGAGCACAGCCATGGTTGACCGTTTGTGTGTGTATCTTGTTCAATCACTGTTAATGCCAACCCTGAATGAAGCTAAAGCCCAAACGTTGATGAATAGGATCCTCCAAGTTTGCCAACTGGTCTACTAAATGGCACACGGCCCTAATCAATCGAGCTTGTCACGGACTACCAGCACCTTCCTGTCGTCTCAAAGCACAAAGGTCAGGTCCGGCATCCGATGTCAATGTCGCCAAGCATTTTGGACACCAACTTTTGACCCTGTCCAGGCGACTTCTGGGTGAGTCTCCTTGGGCCTTAATGAGTCAAGGATCTTGATGAAGTTGTCAAAGGTGGACCTGACCCTTGCACGTGCTGTTTGGTCACGTGCCGACGCATTGGAAATGACAGGAATGATGATGATCCAACCCGTTGTCTTCATGAACCTCGTGATTTCTTCCAGTCCTTTGACAGTGCGACCGTCCACATCTGCCACCACTTGGCAATCTTTGATGCGTCCCATGAATGTCTCCAACTCTTTCACTTGTGCCGGTGCCTCTTTTTGGCTCCTCAAAACTTCTCCCCCGGTTGTCTCCATTGCTGATTTGAGGTCCACGTTTTGTTTGAAGCTTACTGAGCTGGTCAATAGCTTGCTCGGAAAGTTTGTGACCCTCATATACCCAGGGTTTCCGGGGTTGATGCCATCCAGCTTCTTAACGAGAAATTCAAACATTATCAACCATTTGACCTGCCTACAAGCTGGGGCATTTGTCAGTTGGCTCCATCCGCTAGCAATTATCAACCCGGTATCATCAGTCAATATTCACGGCCACTAAGCACCTTAATTACTGATCAAGGGATTTGAAGTCAATACTAACCACTACCAACCACCTTACGAATCTTGGCTAGAAATCATTGGTTGGCTTGTAATCCCTGAAACCACCATGAATGACCACTAGAAGCAAAGGGTTGATTTCAAACCATTCGCTTAGAACTTTCTGATAAACTTCAACCCTTGGTTCAGATTTGTTTGCCATCCCTATAACCGCCGCTAATAACCACGATAGAAGAGAAAAAGGTACACAGCCGTTGTCAAACTTCAGGTCTTCGCCAAGAGATTCAAGTCGCCAAGTTGCTGCTGGAAGATGATGTTGACCTTTTTCGTTTCCGCTTGGTCGTCATCACATGGCGCTTGCCGGGGCAACCGCGCCCCGGCGGCTGGACACACGGTATGAGGACTCGGCCAACGATAGGGACTAACCCCAAGTAGATTGAGCAATGGTACCTATCTTTCAACCAGGCTAATAACTAGGGTAACTACCAGTTATAGTAGATATAACTATAGTTAAATGGCCTATTAATCAACTTATACCCAGGGGGGCCCACCTTGTACCTATCTTTCAACCATCATCTGTGGGATTACTGGTTTCAGCGCATCTTATGTGAAGAAGATAGGATATCATTGACTCACATCGGAAATAATTATCAATTGGATCCATGGGAACTATACTTTGTTGGTTTGGCGCTCCTTGTGCAAGAGCTGGGGTGGATGCCAAGCCCCAAGCTAGCTTTCAAACCTGAAAATCAGCAACAGAACCTGGGTCTAAAACAAATGTTGCTGACCTTCTTGCGATGTACCGACTCGCATGGTTCGTCTCGTACCAAGAACATGTGCAGCGTGCGTTGTGGTTGGAGATACCTCTGCAATGTGTTTACAATGTTCTTCAACCACTTTCAACCAATGTCAAGCATCACTGTACATCCTTTTTCTTGCCGGTGCAACCATCATTGGACCCTATGGTTGTGGTTTCCCTGTAAAACCAACCATGACTGATAACCACCACATGCTGCCCCATCTTCACTCTCCATGGACCGTGCCCAAAAACGCCTGCAGAGCGCAACAGCATGCAATGTGGGCCCAATTTGTACCAGCAATATCTGTGGGATGCTGTGAGTTTTATTCACATAACTTGGGGTAACTATCATGTATGGTAGATATGACAATACTTATGTGGCTTATAAAACCACCAGCTATAACTGTGGCTTTTATTATCAAACTTCACTGGGGGTGATTACTACCATGTATTTCTAGGAGAGTCATAACCCAACTTCTAACAGTTGTTGCCCTGTTGTCCCTGTCAGGCTCGGTGTTATTGGTGGCGTTTCGTTGCGAAACCTTCATTCTTCTGGTGGTCTGGTGGATACATGTGCAACATATATGTATGTATAGAAGTATATATCTATTTATATTCATATCTATATCTATATATATATATATATGTTTATTTATAATTTATAATATACCCATATATTGGAGTTCCTCACAATAGCTGTACACTCAAATCATCTAGATATCAATCATTTATAGCAAGAAACCAACCATTTTGGGGGGTTCCCTATTTTGAGAAACCACCATATGTATGGTAAATCCATCTAATCCTAGGAAAAAAACTACAAACACAATGTGGTGGTTTCTCGAGCCATAGGCCATACGGGAACCCCAAAGTTATAGTTGGTTTATTGATGTAAACGATTAATCAACTGGATGATAAGTGGGGGTACCCAAAAACTGGCTTGAGAAACCACAATGATGGTGAATCCGTTACCAATGTGGTGCCAGTCACTTTGCTGGGCCAATCACAGTCTCTGATTCTCGTTCTCTGATGTAAATTGGTCCACTGGTTGATGGTTGGTAGATTGTCAACTCCTATGAAATATGCTTGTCAACCAACCAACCAGCCATAGCTGGTAATACATTTGGGAACATGAAAAATCATGTTTGAAACCACCAACCAGCAAGTTTGACCTTGATTGAATCAAGAAGATCAACACATGCTCATAGCAACAACCAAACAACCACTGGGTGAACGAAAATTCTGAGTTACTTCCAGCGACCAGCACCTCCAACCCACAACTATTTCTGTTCGTTGTAGAGACTATGCTAGTACATTGATCATGGTTATTGAACACTGGTTACTTTATTGCAACAGTTGTGGTTACAGGATTCTGGCATAATATGGGACTATATGATTATTTGGCACGATACGAGATACAATGGCTATTGCCATTGGTGTTGCAAAATGTTGAGCAAAATGTTGCAAACAAACTTATCAGTATCATTATAAATGCCACTCGATTTAATTGGGCCCAGTTGCTTGCTACACATCCTTGAACAAACCTGGATGACCATCCCAAATGGTTACCACAACCACAAGTTGGGATCATGTCTCATACCTTTCAGATCCATGAGCGCCAAAGTACTCCTGGATAAAAAAACATCCACCAGTTTAGCTGCCAAAGTAGGTGAACATAAGGTAAGTAGTTCTTGCATGCGGCCATACATGGTGTACCCTGATGCTTAACGAACATTTGTGGTTTTCCTCTGAGAGAAGCACGAATCTGGGTTGGATTGGGAAGAACCATCATTGTCAAAGCTCAATCCCCAATAAAAAACTGGTCGGTAGTTCTAACCTGTCTATATTAGTCAACCCACCAACCATCTCAAATATTGCGGGAAAAAAAACAAACATGTCAAAAACCACCGACCAGTGATTATTTGACCGTTATGTTGGTGATTCTCCCCTAGTTAACCACTATAATTCCCTACTAGCCACCCTGAACCGGCGTGTAAAATCACGTAGCTTGGTCCATCACGCGGAGTCCATCAAATTCCATACCTTGGGCCTGTGGTTAGCCAAAAGGTATGAGCGGTGCTGGGATGCGCGGTCGTAGCCGCTAGGGTTCCTGAGACCGTACCATGGGCCCCCAAAGGCCCCATAGGGCCCCCAAAAAAAGTAGGTGTATAGTGTTTAGCCTCTAATATATGGGTGATATTAGCGTCTCAAATATGGGTTATAACCTATAAAAATGATGGTTTAGCCCATGGTACACTGAATGATTGTCTCCGCCATCACTTTATGCAGCTTACCCAAATCATCCTTTGTACTAAATCATTTGTAGTAATAAACCAACCATTTTTGGGGTCCCCAAACTGGCTTGAGAAATCACCATAGAGTTGATACATGTATATCCTACCATGGTTGCTAATATTCCCTATCATGAACCATAAACCAGCTTGTTTTTGACCACTGGTAACCACCATTGTGAACCATTGTTAATGGTTGTATCCCATCTACCATCCTTCTCGTGCTTATCATCCGCCATTATTCACCTATTTGGTGGTTTCTCAAAATAGGGGTACCGCTAAATCATCCATTAATTAATAGTCATTTAAAGTGTAATAAACCAACCATTTTTGGGGGTCCCCAATTTTGAGAAACCACCATGTTCGCCTTTAACCCCAAGTCCAGGCTTGAAAAATCCCACCATTTAAGGCTGACCCTGCCATCACTCTCCATGGTCTCCTCGCCCCCTGCCACCTGGGTGCCGCACAGTACCCAACTCTTTCAACGCACCAAGAACCTGGTTGCTGACCGATCAAGTCTCACCATGGCTGATGAGTTGCCATTGTCAACCGCTATCACTAATGGCTACCCAGGATGAAGCTAAACCCCTGGTTGATGATCATAGGGGGTATCCCCTAAAAGCCGACTGGTTTTCCATTAAAATGGGAACCCCCCTAGTTAATCAACCAGGGGTTTATTAATCCTGGGTAGCCATTACCTAGCTTGTTGATAGACATAGCTTGTTGACCTGGCGTGTTGGACCATCATTTGTTTAGAACCTGTTATGCTTAACATGGGGGGTGGTTAATTGGCACGGGTGGGGGCATGGAGTTGGTTTTTGTTCGAAGCATCATCACAGATTGTAGCTGATAGCGACCGGTTTATCAACCACAATGTTGATTTAGTAGATTGTTAACAGAAACTAACTTAGCATAGTTGATCAACCACAATCTGATATTGACAGTCATCAGTCATCAGTACTAGTAAGCCAGCTCTGATGATCATCATCATCACCATTGACCATGATCTCACCCTTGCTGACGTCAAAGCCGCCGCTCTCACTTGGAAGAGGTTTGCCATCACTTGCTAGTTCTATCTACCATGACCTGTAGTAGTCACCCTAGTTCTGTTCACCAATTTCGCCACTCAATCGTTGGTGATCATACCAATTGTAACCACTTTCAACCAGCTCTGAGGGATGATAAATGACTATATTCAACGACCTTAGCTTAACTGGTGCCCTGGTTATAAACGAACTTAGCGAATTATGGGGGCCCGGTCCCTTCTACGATCATGGCTTATCATCCCTGATCTTCCCTACTCATGGGGCCCACCTCCGCCATAGCGCCCGGTGTCGTAAGCATCTGCCAAGTTGCGTCGTCGCCCACTTTGCCCCGGCCCAGAAACGAGCCGTCGGGCGGACCGGCCTTGGAGTGTGGCGTTTTGGTGACGCGTTGGTGAAGCAAACGCGTTGGGGAACCAGGCGTTGGTTAAGGCCTTGTTGGTTGGGGTTGCTTGGGGTTGGTTGACAGAATTGATCATGTTTTCTTCAAATAGTTTGTGATGATTGTTCGTTCAGAAAGTGACTCCAAGCTGGTTGTTGGTGAAGTTGATGGCTGGTCATGCTTCGCGTCAACTGATGCTGTTGGATTGTGAAGGGCGAATATGGGCGTTGGACTGTGATTTTAAAAAAGAAACCAGCTGGCCTACATGATACTCATGGTTTAGAGAGTGGTGGCGGCTGCGTTTCTCTGTGAATCCTTTCCTCTTCAATCATCAGATCCGAGCTGCTCTGCAGGTTGTTTCAGATGCCTGGTAAACACATGAATTGTTTATGCTTGATGGTGCCCAAAGAGTTGGGGAGCTCACTGGCTGTCGGCTCAATGGTTTGCAATCAGGATGTCCTCTTGGGATGGTTCGGCTCCATGCCCGCTGTCGACAGTGAATGAGTCATTGGGGGCTTTCTCAAAATGGGTTTGCTCACAAGGGTCATTTTGGTGTGAGAGACGTCAAAGCTCAAAAATCCATCAATGACCATTTTTCAATGGGAAACCCTAGGACACCAGCCATAACGGGTGGATTTTCCATTGCCAGGTTAGTTCACCAAAGTGTAAGCAAGGATCGTCAGTTTTTAAGTCATCAGTAGTCATCAACAGGTGTCCCATCCTCGGAAGAAGTGTCAAGAGGTACCATTGATGGCATCACCATCACTGGTGCCATCGGGGACCAAAAAATTCAGCCACTGGCACCTGGGTATCGCCCTGAAAGTCATTGCAAACAATGGGGATTTCCAACGATCGGTCAAAAGGTTGAGATCGTCCGCAGATGTAACTTGGTATGGTGGATATCTACATACACAACTGGGTCAGTTTATGGGTAAATGGAGCATCTGGGATCTCACTTTTCTTTTTAACGCACAACTTCCACGATCAACAATTTCAATGATTTGGTCCTTGTAACGGTAAGGGCATTTTGCAAAGTCTCTTGCATGTCACCCACCCACCATAATTCTCAACTTCTTCAATTGCAGTACCCTTTAAACTTTATCCATTGTTCACTATCATTGTCAACTAGTCAAACTATGTTTTTTTCAGAATTTTGTACAATAACTTCTCATCAGTCTCAACTTGTTCCATGGTGTTCAATCGTTGCTCATCTATCATCATCATCATCATCATCATCATCATCATCATCATCATCATCATCCTCATCATCATCATCATCATCATCAACTATTTCAGTATCGAACTGATTGAACCGTGAAATGTTGCCATCATTATCGACGATCATGAATAATCATCCTCAGGTCTTTCCATTGTGTTTGACAGTTGTTCACTATCATCATCAACTTGTTTGACGTCCAACCAATACTCTCAACTCTTGCCATCATTCCTCAACCAATATTAACAGCCACATCATCTTTATAGCTCAAGCCCTTCCCTAAACAGCTCCAACATCATGGCTCGAGCTGGCATCCGGGCTCCAGCGAGCGTCCGCAGCGCACGACCCACTTCTGTCCTGCGCTGAGAAGTTGATGAAATAACCAAGCAGTGGGGGTCACCCTCTGGGAGACTAACCTGGAAACTCAAAATTATCATATCTTATAGGTAAGTCAGCTATAAATCATGGATTTTCCAGTTTAGTTGACCAGAGTTGGGACTTCCTGAGTTATTTTCACCAATCCTAAACACTTGTGGACAACTAGGACTCGACTTGGATCTTCCTTGAGTTACATCTGGTGTTTCGGCTGTCCCTGGGCTTTCTCTTGGACCTCCTCCAGGACTTCTCTCACGTTCAGTTCTTCCTGGATTATCCATCTCTGGTCGTAGCCGTTGGCTTTCTTGTCAGACATGGCTTCAGTGCAAATTGTGTCATCCAATTTCGTAAAAGGATTGGATCCAGGTTCGTCCACATTCTGAGCACACTTGGTGTGCTCCGAAGTCGAGTTCTCGTTAAGAAGAGCCATGATGGACAATCTTGGAGCCAACAATCGTCGCCCTCCAGGCGAACGCTTGAAAAATATCTTCCCCCCGGACAAGAGGTTGGTTGCCCACGTCGTCTTTCAAGTAGGAAAGCGAAGTAACCATTCTTTCACCCGCCAACCAGTGAGGATATATAACAAGTGAAGACTTACTACTTACTTATCATATTTGTTTTCACTTTATCCGTGAGGTTCACAATTTGATAAAATGATGATGATTCGTTGAAAGTTGAATGGTGAAAAGTTGAATGATCAACAATATTTGGTACGGTAGCAAATATCACGGTAGGCCGGCAAAGATCATAGAATATATGATTGCTCATGCGGCCCACCATTGTTGGCTCACCACCTTTGTTGTACAAGCAGTCTGATCCAACCGTTAGGGTATACACCGAAAACTTCTATGGTCGGTAGGCACTTGGATATGTTTGGCTACTGGGATTGCACACCATACTTCGCTGACCCTGGATTTCAAGATGTTCGCTGACCCCGGTAGCAATTACGTACGACCTGGAGGAAGCAAGTCCAAGTAAAACAGGATAGTAAGCCCTCAACCCCTAAAACGTTGAACAACGTGAGAATCGCTCACCAGGAACCATCTGGTCACACAAAACAACCAGCGAGCGCCGGTCCGCCAAACAAGTCATTTCGGATCTTCCTTTGAGAGTAGGAGCTCTAATAATCCACGTGATGAAAATGGATGATTAGAATGATGACAACTACGACGAAAGTCTTGACCATCATAGTACTTGCGTGATGACTTATACAAATGACACAAACAATGACTACTGCATGGTGTGCATTTTTCCCCGAAGAAAAACACACAATGTCATATACCTCCACAACAACCAATCAGCAGCGACAAAACCAAGCATCATCTTGGTTTTCCATAAACCAAATACTCCATGTATGGTATATTTACGCATATTGATAGCAACATCTACCTGTAAAATGACCTAGTTTTCAACGCAAATAAGCCATGCAAGGAGTATTTGGGATGGGTATAATTTCAGCAAAAAACCTTGTGTAACCATCCTTACCCTGAGAAAATTGCAAGCATTACCCCCACTAGTAGTTGCTTAATTTAAGCAATGCTGGAGTTGTTATCCCGTTTGCTCAAGCATTGTTAACCACCATTACCCCCTATAAACCACCATTACTGGGCAAAACAAATTACCACCACCACGACACCAACCCCTAGATCTCCGATCCTGCCAAATCCAGGCCTTGGTTGCGATCTCGGTCACCGGTGAGTCCATTTGTTGGTTCAAGAAAACAACTCAAACCAGAACGGAGGGGTTGCCCCCACCGTGAACTTGTGACTCTGGACGCCACTTGGCTGAGGATGAAGCGTCAGCCACATCAATATATCCATCAATATGGGGTAGCCCCCACCATGCGAAAAAGAGAGCAGTAAAGCATCATATTTTCAAGCATCATTTCTTTTCTTCGGACGGCAACATTTCCGGACGGTCTACAAGCTTGATATACTGGTTAGACATGCCTAGTGTTGGTTTAAAAATGATGCAGTGGGAAAACAAACAGCCAACAGTCTGCCCCACGGCCCCACGGGGTGTAAGGTTGTGGATGGGTAAATTCCCACCTTTTTGTTCTTAGATCAACCCAATGAACCCGTGAGCTTGCTGCTCTGAATTATCAAAGCAATTTTGATAACACATTCCAACAACAATTATTCCAAAAACTGGTCATTCCACAAGATATTGCATAATATGCTGCATTTTGTTTACGATCAAAAATCAAACATGTTGATTCCAAAATCCTATGCATGATCAACCAAAATCAACATCCGAAATGAAATGACCTGGATGTATTGGTTTGATTCTTTTCAACCCTGCAACTCAACAGTATAACACTATTACAAGGTGGGCCCTCAACCACTTACAAGTTGGTTTATAGCTGACTGAACTAGGGGTAACTACCAGTTATAGGGATGAACTAAGCCAACTTACAACTACTGGCGGTCCACCTTGTACCTGTCCAAACTTGACATAGAGTTGTGTACTGTTGAAAAGTCGAAGGCATCGAATCCTGGACTCGGGGGGCCCTCGGACTGCTCCACCGCAAACCGCTGCCCGAGATGCGATGAGGTATCCAACGGCATTGGATATTCCAGCGCTGCCGGATGCGAAAATCATGGCGAAAAACCGGCTCTGATATTGATCTGCCAAAGCTTCCAGAGCTGGTCATTTGTTTTTTTTGTGTCTGTTTCGCAAGTGGGTACAATTGGGTATAATTGGGTTGTTTTCAGGGCAGGTGATTCATGAAGACTGTGAACGATTTAAGATGCACATGAAGTTAAATGCCCAATGACCCTATCTGCACACCATCTCTTGGCTGACCAATCCAAAGGCCATGTCCTCAACCCATGAGCTTCTCATGCTGCGTCACGTCGAACCAGAATGCATCGCACCGTGTACGTTCTGAGCGGATATGGAAAACAGTATGAGAACTATGACAGGTTCCTTTCTTAAGCCTTGATACATCTTGATACACTTTTGTACGACATTGTGCTTAGAAACTGGATTTTTGGTCCAGCACTGAATGGTGTGTTCGTGGTGTTTTTAATCCTGATGGTGGTCGTGCGTGGTGGTCGTGGTCGTCGTGGTGGTCGTGGTGGTCGTGGTGGTCGTGGTGGTCGTGATGGTTGTTATGGTTTGGTGGTGGAAATTTAGCGGTCGTGTGGTGGTGGTTCGCCGTATGTCTGGTAATGGTGATTTGGTGCTGCGGTCGTCTTTTGCAGTCGCGTTTTGGTGTTGTGATGATTTGTCGGTGTTTCTTGTTGGGTTTGAGATGCTCAAAAATCTGTCTACACTACACAAGAATATGGGTCTTTATCAAAATAGGGGACCCCTAAATGATCTAATATTAGTCATTTATAGTAATAAGCCAACCAATTTGCCCGGGGAGGGGTCCCCTATCTTAAAAATCCCCTCATATCTGGGCACCAATTCTGGTTTAAGCATTAGTGAGTTACGGTTAGCTAAACCATATTCAACACGCTTGACCAGCTACACTACACTAAAATACAGCTATATCAGTTATCTGCGTACTTTTGATCATGTTGACGGTGCAGCTGTAGTATGAATCTTTTCTTGGCATAGTTTCGATATCCCAAAGTTCGAGCAGAGTGTGAAAACCCTGAGTCGATTACTCCATTTTCAGCCATCAGTACATCTGTTGTATTCTCTCGTGTTGCTCTACAGCCGACCTCACCAATAAGTTTTCAACAAACACATACTACTGTTGTCCGCTAATTACTATCAACTAGCATGAACAAGTTTACCGGGATCAATAATGCTTCCCATCTGTTAGTGAGTTTCCCATTTCTCCTGCAGATGACCATTACGTATCATTCTTCCAATGGTTGTTGATGTTTAATTGGCCGTTTTTCACCAATGCAATAGCCATTAGCATTTTTAAGTAGCCATTTTTGATCATTGACCAACGACTCTAACTGCCTCAGTTGCACCATGCGCGATGCGCGTCTTTTGCTGTGCCCCAGCTCTCTCGCACGCTTCGGGCGGCTGCGGCAGCGCGCCGCACCTGCGACGCAAGAGTTGAAGTGAACTGGTGAAGTATAGATATCTGATATACGAAGAGAGTAAAGAACATGGATTATCTTTGAGGGAGAGAATATCCTGACTACTCAGGAAGTGGTTGAAATCTAACATCTATGTACTATGCTCACTATCTTCATAGTAAGTGTCATGTTTAAGTGAGCATAATATCGATGCATGATTTCAGCATGATTAGTAAGGAACACAAGGTTAAGTCAAGTATAGAAATTACTATGTTGAATTGGTGAAGTATAGACATTAAGTCTATTGATATCAAACGTAGTGCTTTGTCGACTAACTGGTATAAGTAGATATCTGACATAATTGCACACAATCAATCTATATATCCTCTACTTTAGTGGTTTGACAACCAACTTAAAGAAAAAACATAGTGGCCTAACCTGGTGACATAGTTGCTTCATAGCTACTGCCAGGTATTCTCCAGACTGCTTCCAGCCTTGTAGCAGTTATCGAATCGCACAGCCATAACGGTCGAAGAGAGTCAGGAGACAACATTCCATCCGAACCCTGCATTACCAGTCATCATCCCAAGAATGTTCAGGCTAATCTTTTGTATAAAGTTCTGAGCAAGCACCAGAACCTAATCAAGTAGCAGCAACATGCTCGGAACCAGCTGGTGAAGATGGGTCTGTTCGTGAATGGTGGGCTTCCAGCATCAGTCATCTTTTGCAATAAATCAAAAGAAAAATGCTGTTTTGATTCATATCGATTCACTGAACATGGGAAAGGGCAGCGCCTTACCGTAGTACAAACACCTATTAAATGAAAATTGCTTTGGAACATTTTCGGGGAGCACCTTTCGATGTAATCTGGATGGTTTGAACCAAACCTCCAAAAATGCCATGGGCAAATCATCCTTGTCACGAACAGAGCTGCTTCACGAAGCACAACAGTCTTCCAACCCAGATGCTCTGCTGGTATGTTGGATATTTACCCCAACATTTCCCAACCAATGACCCAGTTTTGTCTCGACATATGCCATACATTGAGTATCTGAAGAGCACCAGGTTTCAAATTTCGCATGTCCCTTTTCTGATTCTGCAATCGCCACGCTTGACCATTCATACCACATCGGTGGGCAAACCTATTCTTGGGAAGGCACCAGCACCAGTCCCAAAAAAAATGTGCTGGAGATCTGTGTACCAGCCATAGGAAACCATGGCAACAACTAAATTGACCACTGTAATGAAACTTGACCATCCAATAGTTGTTGATCAAAGGTTCCTATATCAAACCATCAAGCTAGTTGAGTATCAACTATTGTTGATTAATGATTACAAACTAGATACACAATATCAACCAACATCAAGTACTATCAACCATTGTCAACCATACCATTGCTAATCAGAAGTGACCACTGACATCACACTGAACCAACCCTGTTAGTCGTTGTCATGAATCAATACTGAACTAAGCATCAACTCAGCATAAGCATCATTGTCATTAACCATGCAGATATGCGTTCAAGGTCAAATAAATTCACCATGACGCACATTCATCATCATCATCATCATCATCATCATCATCATCATCATCATCATCATCATCCTCATCCTCATCCTCATCATCATCATCATCATCATCCTCATCATCATCCTCATCATCATCATCATCCTCAGCATCATCATCATCATCCTCATCCTCATCATCATCATCATGATCATCATCATCCTCATCATCATCATCCTCATCCTCATCATCATCATCATGATCATCATCATTTTCATCATCATCATCATCATCATCATCATCATCATCATCATCATCATCATCCTCATCGTCATCATCATCATCCTCATCGTCATCATCATCATCCTCATCGTCATCATCATCATCCTCATCGTCATCATCATCATCCTCATCGTCATCATCATCATCCTCATCGTCATCATCATCATCCTCATCGTCATCATCATCATCCTCATCGTCATCATCCTCATCATCCTCATCGTCATCGTCATCATCATCATCCTCATCGTCATCATCCTCATCGTCATCATCCTCATCCTCATCGTCATCATCAACTAACCCTGGCATTTGTTGAGTATCACATCCTCCATCGCGGCTTTTGTCATCGCAGGCCGTCCGCGCGAAGCACCGCACCCATGGGCTGCGGGAGTACTGGATGCATCAGGGCTCCCAAGACACTCCCCTCAGCGCTGGCCGCAGTCAGCTGCTATTTGGTGCTTTCTGAAGTCATAGGAAAACCATGGTTTTGATATGGCTATGGGTCAATATTAACCAACCATAATGGGGGATAATAACCAACAAGACTATAGGGAAACTAATGGTTAATGATAGGGGAACCAGGGGGTACCCCCCAAATCCTATGGGTGTTTCTCAAAATAGGGGTACCCCAAAATCAGCCATTATTAACTATGTTTACCCAATAAACCAGCCATTTTTTGGGTTCCCTATTTTGAGAAACCACCATTTGGTGGTTTCGGAAGTCATAGGGGTAACCACTCAGCTGCTATCCACTCGGGAAACCATGAAAAAATAATCCTTAGATTGTTTAACATATCATAGGGGTACCCCCAGTTATCATCCCATACTGATGATTGATAGTAGTATAAAAGCAACCACTTTTGGGCATCAAAATGTTGTGAAACCGCCATTTGGTGATGGGACTAGAACTGTGGGATGAGAACTTGATTTATACAAAATGATGCCCTCCTCGGGTTACCTCTTAGGGTTTTGCAAATATGTAAATACGCACAAGGGCAGTGTTTCTTTGTACAAAGGTGTAACCCCAAAAATGTGCTGGTCCACAACTGTTGCACTCTCAAACATACTGTGCTGGTCCACAACTGTTGCACTCTCAAACATACTGGCGGTTCCCCCACTTGCAATGCTCATAGATTGTCTTTCTTGGCGGACCATTTCTGGACAACTCCAGATTGATCAAGAACCCAACAAGGTAGTCATATCTACCATCAACGAGACTTGTGTACTATGTGCCAACTATGTACCAACTATGTACCAACTGTGTACCAACTATGTACTAACCAGGACCTATGTCTACAGCAACAATTCATTCACCCAAGGGCTTGTAACCACTTTTGCAGCTGTTCATGCACCAAGCTGGATCACCGCACCAAGTGGCTGGGGGCGGCGG
>VSDK01027561.1:84906-111831 GCA_009767595.1 Symbiodinium kawagutii
GAGTTTCAAGTGCCAAGTGCAGTTGAAAGTCGTGGAACGCTGCTGTCCTGGTCCAGGGTTCCAACTGAAAACGGTGGAAACAATGTGGAAACAATGGGAGAAACAACTGGGTGAACCACTGAAATCCTTGAGAAAAACATTCAGTAAACTGAGTAAATCACTTACTGTAATAATTGTGTCAAAGAATGGTAAACAAACTATTGGATGGTTTAATCATCGCTTAAACCAGCTAATAGTGGTTCAAAACGGTTGGAATAATGGTTGCTGATGATCATTAGCTGGTTGGTGGTTGAAGCACCCCGCCATCAAAAAAATATGCGCAAATAAACACTATTTCAACCAGAATAGGAAAAATCACTGGGTGAACCACTGAAACCAGGAGGAAATCAGTTTGCAAACCAGTTCATCATTGGGAACAAAACACGAACTGATTTACAAGTAAGTTTGTATAGATACGAACTGATTACAATCATCGATACAAAACAAACATTTCGAACAACCACGAACACAAACTGATTTCATCATAGTAAAATAAACCATCTCTACAACAAATTACCCATCAACACGACCTGTCGGGAAAACAGTAACTGTTGGAAGAAGCACTGCAGAACACATCATGCAGGGTGAATGCATTGAATTCACTACAGTATACCCTCAACAGGTATCCCAAAAAAACACTTGCATAGCATGTAATAATAACATATTTTGACTTGGCTTGAATGAAAGGTCTGTATCATATGATTGATGAATTCAAAACCAAATTTCAGCAGATCCTAAATAATATGTGTCTTCAAAAGACCGTGATATTGTTCATTGGTAAGTTCATGACAAAAATGCTCAGGCGGTAGAAGATCCAATCACAAACGCATTCCAGCTACAAAGTAGGTAGGTCAGCCGGCGTAGGAACCAGTCAACTGATATCAAGCACACTGGGAATTGGAACCAGAATGAACCACTATTAGGGTTGACTCAGGGGAAATTTTAGTACCACTATGACGATATTAGTGGCTTAAATTAACCAGCATTGGAATCATACTTGGCGATCATCAGCCAGGTGCATGTTTTGATTTTGTCGTAGGCCATCGGCATAACAAAACCATTGGCAACAATTGGGTCTTTCTCAAAACAGGGGACCCCAAAATGGATGGCTTATCACTATAAATGACTTGTAAAGGATGACTTGGGGGTACCCCTATTTTGAGAAACACCCAATTGTCAATATTGTTGGTTTGGACAAAGGTCAAATATTACAACCAGCAGTTGTGCCAAAACGAAGCTTCACAGTACTCCAGCTGGAATCATTTCTACCTCATGGATTGGACCGGTGAACTGTCCTGGTTTTTCAATGAATTATGGCTGCTTCTAGTTGATAGTCAAAGCAAATCAAATCAGTAATCCAAGACCCAGCTTGGGTAACAATGATAGGCAAACTCTAATGCTGCCCTTAGCCATGCTAAACCAAGCGTCCTAACTGCAGGTATCCGAGGGACAGTTTCCCCGAATCCAGCAATCTTAGACCCCAAACAGGTAATGTTGGTTTCTGATGATCGTGTCTACCTGTTGGTTTCATCTATTTTCATTACTTCAGGGGGGGTTTCACTAATCAGAAACCAACATTACCAATGATCAACCTGGGATCGCCAACGTTGGCTCACACTCGTGCAAGGCCGCCTGGCGATGTCTGGCTCCCCATCGCGCGCCTGGTGGAACTCCGATGGATGCGTATCCATCGCGGCTGCTTGCAGTCCAGTCCAAGTCCTCCCGAGACCTGACGGTAAGGGCGGAGCCAGGAGAGTTTGAAATTGGGGGTCTCTCAAGCCATAGAGTACCCCCAAAATGGATGATTTGTTGCTGTAAATCGTTGAGAAATGATGATTGGGGGGGTCCCCTATTTTGAGAAACACCCAGGTACAAAGTTACAAATCAATAGAATGTTGAATATAGTGGGATACCTTACTGTCGACAGAAACGCGGCACTCGCATGCATGCTTTTTTGGACAAGCAACTTCAAATCTCGTATGTGTAATCATTCCAAAACCCATAAATCGATGTAAGAGTGCAGTCATCTTTCGTTCAATCTGGAGCAGTCAGCTGTGACAATCGCAAGCAGCTCTAATGTCCATGTGTGAATAAATGTATTACATCCACGTCATGGAACCCACGAGCCACGTTTACTCAACGCAAGATCCTCGGACAAAAACTGACGCTGGAAGCGACACTGAGTCTATCAGAGCTTGCTGGGTTGGGTGTGCAATTCCAGGTAGACGGGCACATTTTGATTGATCTATACTACATGCATGAATGTCACCTGAGCACATATGGTTGGAAAGTTGCCACGAGTATGTACAGGCAAATAATTGGGGCATATGCAACATGCGACACCAAAAGAAACAACACATTGGGACTATGCGCAAGTAATATGTACAAACATGTAGATGTACGTGAGTTTCAAACCAGTGATCACTGCAAATGTATAGATTCAAATACACTTCCTGAAGTGAATGGGTCAGAAGGGAGAAGCCCTGAAAGAATGAGGAGGCAAGCGCACAGGTTGGCACATGTGACTTGAAGTCTGATATAGAATCAATTTGTCTGGATACTTCATGGCTCCCAGCAATAGCCACTGGGCAGTATCTCAACCACCCCTACCGGTAGTAATTACGGTAAATTTGGATTGAGTATGGTTGCCCATGGTTGCCATGGTTACCAGTACTACCACAATTATCAACAACCATTATTACCAATATTACCAATATTGCTATAGTTACCATGGTCAATTGCCATAATCACCAATTGTCAATAACCATATCATATTGCTAATATTGATATGGTTTTATTACTATACCATTGTCAATAACCATATTGATACTAACCATATTTAATATTACTAGTATTACATGGTTGTACTATTACTAATAGTCATATTGACCATGGTTGCCCATGGTTGATACTTTTCCAACAACTGCAGTGCTTCATGCTTCCAGCCGGCACCTGCACGCAGAATTCCAGCGAGATGGCAGCGAGGTGCAGGTGGGGTGTGAGTAAATACAACGCCGAGGTGTTGAAGGAAAACGTTGCCTCGGTCAGCGATCCAATGCACCGCAGCTGGGAAGTTCAATTGTGGTTAACAATGGTTAAATGGTGGTTATATGGTTAATATATGGTGATTAATATGGTGGTTAATGATGGTTAATGATGGTTAATGAATATGGTTAATGAATCACAAATCATGGTATTAACAAATGTATGTTCACCAATGGGATATGTATATGCCTGTTGTTTATCCAATGCATGATACCCCAAAATGACAAATGGCAATCAACCAAAAACACATTGGTTGAGAACGAATTGGCAGAATATACATTCCTGAAAATCCCAGAGGTTCCCTGTAGGGATCCATTGGTTGAATGAACACGTGTTTGGAACTTGGCTGTGGTAATAGGGATGAACATGGTTCCAAACACTGTTCACAATGTTTCTCCATCCACTGCAAGACAGGTAATGCCAACCCCAGAGTAATAATCTCCTAGTTTGATTATTAGGGGGTACCCATCTCAAGTGGAAACCTATGGTTTGTTAATCCTGGGTTGACATTGTCCAACTACGGCAAATGGTTGACTTGAAACGGCTTGACCAGCTGGTTTACAGCATGGCTCAGCATCGACCAAACCATCAAGACATCAGATGTGCAGCTGGGGTCATCACTGGGACATCTCCAGATCTGCAGCCTAGTTGTAATTCTGGCTTTTGGGAACCAACAAATCAGGGAAAACGAGTTTGGCTATGGATGTACATCAATTGTTATTGAATCATGATCAACAACCACTGATAAATAAAACATTATTGACCATTGTCAACCATTCAAAAGCACGAATGCTATCAATCGGTCAAGGAAGGATCACTAGTTATTGCCAATGATTGACCATCCTCAACCATTATTATCCTTTTTGAAGCCATAACAACCATTGTCATTGCAAGCGTTATCAACCCTTGTCAACATTCAACCAATCACCAGTTGGCTGTGGGTCAAAACCCCGTACCCCTGGTTCCCCTATCATTAACCATTGTTTCCCTTATTATCGTTGGTCATCTTCCCCATGAAATTGGTTGATTGACCGATAGCCAGTTCACCATCAGCCAAGCTGCCATGGCATGAGCCAAGCCCAAAAACCATACACCTTTGCTGGCGTCCTTCGCCACGGCTTCCATCTGCGGCATCTGCTCCAAAACTTCAGCGAACGACCTGCGGCAGGGCTGCTGCTTGGCATGAAGTTGCTGAAGCGGCACAACGGTGCAATGGTTCAAACGCTTTGTCCATGGCCAGGGTGGTACATACTGATCATCCAATTTGATAACCATTATTCACAGGAAAAACAACAGCGACTTGGGGGTACACCATTTTTGGACAAACTCAAACAAATGGTGACGCCGGTCGTACAGCAACAAGAGAAAAATCATCACAGCAATTAAGTGAGCTTTACTGGGTTGATGACTATTCCCGAGTCGAACTATGATTTTCATCTACAAGGTGGGCCCCCAGCAGTTGTAAGTTGGCTTCTAACCCCGTATAACTGGTAGTTACCCCTAGTTGAGTTAGTTAGAAACCAAATTATAAGCCGTTGGGGGCCCACCTTGTACCAGCTTACGTAAGTGAAAATTGCCTTAAGTGAAAGCTCACGGCCTGGATAAAACAGCTAAGACAATGTGGTGCCAATGTCCCTATTACTTCGTTGGCATGGTGGACATAAACCTCAACATTTGA
Organism: Symbiodinium kawagutii; assembly: GCA_009767595.1. Taxonomy (NCBI): domain Eukaryota; class Dinophyceae; order Suessiales; family Symbiodiniaceae; genus Symbiodinium; species Symbiodinium kawagutii. The sequence goes on from VSDK01027561.1 coordinate 89,669, forward strand.
CAACATGAACCACCCAGCACTGTAGGTATACAAGCACCATGAAGTATCTGGCAACGGATAAATGCTTCATGTATATCACAAAACACTTTGTCAAACATGAATAAACTGGTGGTTGAATCAGCCCTACTGTATTATCTTTTTATCGGCTAAATCCCCCATCAATCACGCTCTTGGTCAAACTAATCATGAACCCACATCAATCATGTCCTTGGTTGATCAACTGGTTGGTGGCTTCCACCCCTATGAAAAATACATAAAAAATACTATTCGACCAACCATTTGTTAGTACTTACTAGGCAAAACAAAACATGTTGGAAACCACCAAGCGGTCAAATGATTTCCTTCCATACTTGTTGATCAGCCCTAGTCAACCAAGAAATCTCCGGAACGCCCAGTGGCAAGCTTTCACAGCAGAAGGCTGGAGTTAATCCTCGATGTCCCGCCAGGCTGGTTGTAAACATCTCCACCTCGCAATCTGCTGTCGGGTTTTCCCTAGCCATGGCAGCAAACCACCAAACTGTCGCAAAAGGGGTTGAAACCAAATGGTTGGCGGCACAATTTTGATGTCAATCTCGGCTGTTGATTGAGACCAGATTGTGATCAATTCGCACTCGTGCCAACGTGGTAGATTCACTGAAACAAAATCAACATTACCTCGTGCTTCTTGTTCGAGGGGGTGAGGAGCGTGATGTGCTTTATCGATTGCGTAAGTTACCAGACTGGAAGCTCTGGATTCAATTCGGGGACTGGGTGAGGATCACACACAGGAAAATGCTTAGTAGCAATGGTGAATCAGCAATCCAGCTGATTAAAATCAGTCATGTTGTTTGCCTACGTCCTATACTAGTCTAGTATCTCCTACTGTAACTAGGACTGATCACCTTTCAACACTATTATGTCCTACCTATAAGTTAGCCTTTATATATATATATATACTGGTCTACTATTTAGCTGGTTGATGAGTCCAAGCTATACTAAGGCTCTAGTAGCTGCAGTTCACCAGGTCAAAAGCTTGGTGATCCAAGGGACCGGAGGCGACAATGACTGGCGGTGTGCCACATGCAAGGGCCACAATGACTCGTGAAATACATCGCCCTCGACTTCGTGTGGTTGATCCTTGGGTGAAGTTGGCTGAATGATTGGGAACCGTGAAGCTCGAGTCCGTCATACGGTGCCTAAAATAGGGCTACTACCATTTAATACTGAATGATAGTGGAGGATAATAAGCAACAGCAGGGGATATACCAACTATAAGGTGTCGCTACCATATGGGTATGGATAATGGGTCTATCAGTTGGTTGATGGTTGATAATGGGGGGATAATAACCAACAACAATATGGGATGATATACCGACTATATGGGCGTTTCCAAAAATAGTGGACCCCTAAATTATTGCTGGTTTACTACCTATAAATGGCCGATACAAAGGTTTATTTAGGGGTCCCCTCCATTTTAAGAAACCACCTGATAGCCTGTACGCGTATGTACTTAGTGCTTGTTATGAATTATGTAAGTGTTTGATGACCCAGATACTCTATGTGTACACCTGCCAACATTTACCTACATCAAATAATCAAAATGTATACGTTCATGCCTGCCATGGAGTATCTGGGTAATTATCAGGGTACGACTAAGAGTTTCAAACAAAACCACCATAACATTCAGAGAAATTCAAGCTACTCTAGAGTTCGAGGTGGTGAACGTCAACAAAGTTGATGCTCTCTGCAGGTTGATGTCCTTGTTGAAAAAGGACATTCGAATGAGCCCACGAACTCACTATAAGGTTTTTCCTGGATGAAGCGCAATTATACCAACCACCTCGAGTTGGGCTACACACGTAGTGTTGGTATATAAACAGGGTGTTTACCCATTTACTCAACTGGTGCTGTTATTGGGTGCACCACATTAAACACGTCGCGCTCCCTTGGAAACTTATGATGCAAGGGCGAACTGGCGGTTTTTTTTGCAAGCCAAGATTATCCAGCTTGGGTGCTCCTGACCACGCAAAAATGAATGCTGTTTAAGGAAAACATGGTTTTTGTTTGGGTTCAAGTGGATTTTTGGCATTCAACAACAGGTTTCTTAAATTCAAGCTGCAAGTTTGTAGTTTCGACTCGATTCAACCTGTATGTCTTCCCTCTTGCCCAATGGTTTCCAGGTCACCTTTCATCGACCACATGGCTGTGCATCTTCCAAGTCTCTGTTGGGAGAGGAGAGATCTCGCGTGTGGGAAGCATCACCGGAAACATGCTCCAGGTGAACTGCTCTGGTCCATGCAGGTACCTCGGCTGGGCGATCTTGAGATGCGGAATCCATGAATGATGGACAAAACGGAACTGCTAACAGTGATTAACCAGTGATTGACCAGGATTAACTGGTGATAAACGGAACACTAATTAGCAAGTTGATTAACCAAGGCTTAACCAGGATGAAACACATCAATCACCATGATGATCCCCAGCTCGTTTCTGTACTAAGCTTCTCCCAGGTTCCCAGGCACTGTTTAACGGTGGCAGCACGGGGGCCAAGGCACTCCTCCAAGAGGCCATCCACTGAATTCCATGGGTCGTCATCCTGGCGCACGCGCATCTTCCGAGGACCGAACGAGACCAAGCTGCATACTGCTTGGTGGTTGAACCAGCAATGGTTAACTAGTGGTTAATAATGGTTAATAGTGGTTATACAATATTTGGTAATAAGGATTGATTATGATCATTATCTGGTTGGTGGTTGAACCACCCTTATGAAAAATATGCGCAAGTCAACCAACCATTTGTTGATAACTACTAGGGAAAATAAAGAATGTTTGAAACCACCATCCAGCATATGTGTTGCGAAGTTTTGCCGGAGAGCATTGAACATCATCTAGCCGCTAGATGATGTTCAATGCTCTCCCCCAAAACTTCGCAACACATATGCTGGATGGTGGTTTCAAACATTCTTTTTCAAAGCCTCGTTTATCCAGCAACGACAAGATAAACCATTTTTTGAAAGGGAGGGAAACTCCAACGCCACTTCCAAAAATCACTTGTCGTTCAAAAGTCCTGAATTTTCATGCATTTGGCTGGAATAAGCACTGACAATAGAACGGCAAGTGCCTTTCTTAGTGTAAGCCACCATCCGTTGCTTTCCGCGCGCCTCTGCTCCCAACTTCAGCAGCAGTTTTTCCCATTCTTGGCCACCAGCAAGTTGGCCGAAGACTCGCTGCGGTGCATGGTGTTGGATGAGAAGAGACACCTAGCAGCGCCGAATGAAAACGGTGGTTGATGATGGTGGATGATGATTGATGATGGTTGATGATGATTGATGGATTTCTTGATGATGATTAGTGATGATTAGGGATGGATAGTGATTGTAGTTGACAGTTGTCAATGCTTGATGATGGATAATAGGGGTGGATGAAGGCCAGAAAAGGTTGAACTTGTTGCATTATATGAGGCTGACAACACACGGCGGTGAAAGTGCACCTACCCCCTCTGAGGCGGATCGTCTTGAATGATGAAGGGAGGTAGGGATTAATGAGTTTATGACCCAATGAAGCTGAGGTTAACAAGGGTTGACATGCTGGTCAATTCTGCTTTAGTGATGGGTAAGTAAGGATTAATGACGGTTAACAAGTGTTAGTTGGTTAATGATAGGTCTAGTTGGGTGTTGATAATGGTTACTAGTGGCTCAAAGCTCAAACAGAAGGTTGACAACAATTCATCGCATGAGAGGCTCAACAATGGTTCATGATGATTTTCTGATTTGCCGACAAATAGTAAGTTTGAGCTTATGGGTTCTACGACGCAGAATACTTGATATTGAGATCCAACCATGAAGCAGTTTGACGACGATCCAGTATCGACGGTTCATAAGCCTAAATGCAGAGCCGATCATTGCTCATATGGTGGTTTCTCGAAATAGGGGTACCCCTAAATCATCCATTAATAGTCATTTATAGTAATAAACCAACCATTTTGGGGGCCCCCTATGTTGAGAACCACCATACTGGCAATGGATGTTCCTCTCAACATCTTTGGTGCTTTGCCACCATTGCTTCACCGTTGAGTTTTCTCCCATCCCATCCTCTATCTTCACTGTCAGTTCTCAACCACATCGATAATCAAGCGTAGTGATGGTTAATCAACCTCAACCATCATTCACCAACCCTCACAACCCATCTCATCCTTGATCAACCTTCATCAACCATCATCAATCAACCTATATACCTTAATCGACCATCATTAACGAACCCATAATCATCACTAACCAACCCATCCCATCCACTCGTCTCGGCCTCGTCTCGGTAGGTTCCATTGGATGCCAACTTCACAGCACGCTCCACATAGCCTTCCACGCTGCTGGCAGTACAGCATCGGAGCAGCTCGTCATCTGCCATGGCCCGGTAGAAACCACCTGAAGTGTGGCCGAACTTCGGCCACGTTGGTTGGTTAAGGTTGGTTGGTTGAGGTTGGTTGGTTCAGGTTGGTTGGTTAAGGTTGGTTGGTCAAGGTGGGTTGGGTGATTAAGGTTGTTTATGTTGGTAAATAAGCGTTAACAAGCAGAATACCGGATACGTATACCGACAAGTGGTTGGTTGGTTGGTGAGTTGGTTGCTCCTGGTACCTGGTTCCGATACACCACACTGGTTTGTTCAGCAAGCTACCTGCGCCGAAGTCATTTTTGGATTTCCCAATCTTGAAACATCACTTGCTGAGCCCCCATGGCTAAAGCATATCGAGACTTCTATGGATATATCATGCGGAGCTGCGAAGGAAACCAACCTCCACAGCAATACTTGGGAGTTCAATCATGCTGCTTGGAGAAAACACCTCAAGAGATACACACTTGTGTGACATCCAAAATGTAAACCGATAGCTTGTGCAGGTCAAAAGCCTTGTGCGGCAAAGGAAATGAACTGGCTTTGGTTTTCAGTCGGATTCCAATTTCACCATCATCAAATTCCCCTAGTACTATACCTGATTTACCGATATAAATCACTGTAGGATTCACTAGGTATGAACATCCACATTGACCAAGAAGCAATATTGTTGTATCAATGCAAGGTGGTCCCCCCAGTATTTACAAGTTGGGTTAGTTCACCCCCTATAACTGGTAGTTACCCCTAGTTAAGGCAGTTATAAACCAACTTATAAGTGGTTGGGGGCCCAACTTGTATGGTTTGTCCTCAAAAAACATGGGGCTGTTGCCTTCGGCTTGATCAGCTGCACTTCTTTGCCGCCGTACCGAGAGCTGATCAGCCAACATTGGATCAACGCATTGTTTACACAGGGACACTGGTGGGTAACAATGCGCTATAGGGGTTAATGACCATGAAGAACGCTTCAGAATACATGGGTAATATCAGTAATATCAACTAATAACATACCAAGTCCTTGTCTAGCAAAACCCCCACACACAAAACGAGAAAGACTCTGGAATCGTCGGTAAATCTTCGCCATCTATTGCCATAGCATCCTGGAGTGGGTTACATTGCTTGCTCCTTGGGTCTGGGTCTGACCGGAAGGTCTCTATGATTCGGTAGGGTCAACTATGATATAGCAATGCCTAAGTATGAATAAGGGTTAACTATCAAGAATCAATGACTGCCGAGTATGGTTAACTATCATGAGAATCCACCATCAACAATAGTTAGCCATCAATGACCACCACAATCAACCAGCTCACTATCATCAAACACCATACTCAACCATAATCAGCCATCATTAGCAAGTATGAGCCGTTTGTTAGACATAAATTTGCCGCAACTACCCAGTGCTGATCTTCACCATGCCAACGCACCTGCAAAGCCACCCGCCAGGTGGGAGCTGTTGAAATGGACCAAAGGAGCAGCAACGCCTCGGGTGGTCCACGTCTGCCGGAAACTGGTCGGGGTTACACCTGGGTTGAGCGAACAGGTTCTGCAGACTAGTACCCCCTACTTGGATGTGCAGCTGGGGTTATGACCATGGTTATAAGCCCTGTGAGGTGACTTATAATCCCTAGAAACCATGGGAATGGTGATGACTTACTAAGAGGGGGTGCACATCCAAGTACCATGATAAGTTGGCATCGAAAGTTGCTGACAAGTGGATTAGATGTAAATTTTGATCAATGCCGTACACATGTCATCCAAAGCTGATCGCGAATTGCTGGTGTTTATGATATACAAAAAAAGTATATGTCTGTATTACAGATGTATGTATCAAGTATCAAGGTATAGAAGGTCCACACTCATTGCGTCCTTTCGTGGCTTTTTTTCCGCTGCCACTTGCACCATCTGATGTACAGGTCTAAAGTGCCGTCCCAAGATGTTCGATTGGTCTGTAGTATCCCTGTATTGGTGAAAACCCTTCTGCAATCCCATCGTGTATCATTGACCACAGTCATCATCACCTAGCCACGGCTTTCCCTACACATGGCTATGATCCACTACATATAAAGCATTGTGAGCCATTGACCATTATTAACTCCATGTAAAGGGGATTCATCTATGGGTATGGGTCAAAATTATGAACCCCTAGTATGGCCATTTATAATGGGCATCTATTATAAACTTAATGGTTTTGAGACACCCAATTTTGACCCACAACCATATCCACACTGGGATTGATTGGCTATGAACCATCCAGCCCTAGCTCCCCAAACCCACACCACCGCTTGCGCCGAAGTGCTCAGACTGTCCAGGGTGGTTGTGTGGCCGCTGTGGGGAAAGGTGTCGAGCAGCACATCGGCGTGTCGCAGCCTCAAAGGTCGATCATGGTAGCAAAGCAGATGTACATCCCCAGTTTGGCAACCGGATACTAGTCATGGTGGCTTATAGATCCCTTGCTAAAAATATATTTTTAGTGGTTATATGGTAAATCAATCATATCCCAAAAACACTAAAAACCTAAGTTAGTGGGTATAAGCCATCCAGCTAGTCATGGTGATAGGGACTTCTGCTGGTCATCTTTTTATAAACCTATGGGTACTGGATTGTTAGTGGGACATGGATTTTTGATGTAAGCTAAATAGCAAGACTAAACCATGGATAAAGCTCGAATATTGGAATACCCATGATTGGATGACCTATGTCAATCATATGGATTCGTATACTTATATCCATCATTTGATTGGATTGCCAAGGACTTTCCAATTGGAGTCTATCATAAATCTCGAACATTTGAATACCATGATTGATATTGAACCGTTGGGATTAATATTCCTCGAGTATTAAAACCACATCAACCACCTATAGCATTGACCAAGCATACGACCCAAACCCTAGTACCCAATGTATGGCATGTTCACCAACATTTATCTACGGAACCATCCCGTTTTGTTGGCAAATATCCACTATACCACTGGAGTATCTGGGAGAGTAGATACTATATCTAGTTCCTCAGTAATTTGATGGTTGCTTCACTATGGCTATAAGTCTCTATGGAACATACGCTGCAGTTCATGGTTGCAAATTGACAGCAGTTGTGACAACGACACCTATCCCTTCGTCACCAGATCACCCTCATGAAGCACCAATGATCTAACGCAACCTTGATCCCTGGCTACATCCAAAATGGTTGGTGGTCTCAACCCCAATGAAAAATATTAGCCACCGAACTAGTTGTTAATAATGAGTAGGGAAAATGAAAATGTCAATCAAACCATCAACCACGTTAACTCTGCACTGTCAACCTGTGATGAACATCGAGTCGCATCCAAAAGTAGGTGCTGGCGTTCTGCATGGCGATGAAGCACAAACGACGCAACCGGCCATCCTGCGCCCGCGTGGCAATCCTGCGCGCAATCCTCCGGTGGATGTTGGGCTGAGGATGGCCGTTACGGATGACCAGCACAGCGCCTGGCTGCGAGGCAACAGGCGGAGACTCTGTCGGTTTTTGATGGTTGATAGCACCATGGCGTAGCAGTAAACTCCATTATGATATACCATTCATGGTATACCAATGTATCATCCGTAAATGTCAAAATAATCTGTGGTGTTTTTTGATGTTTAATAATAATGGTTATTCACCTATTGGATCATCATGGTCAATAATGGTTAACACTCATGATGGCTAGTTTGATGGTGACTCAAATACTTCGATGGGGTTCATGATCTCACCAGCAAATAATCAGGTTATGATCAGGTTACTAGGGGTTTATGCTGGTTCATAACTTCAGATGATGACTCCATTGGTATGGCGTATATATATATATATGTATATATGACGTATATTTATCTAGAAGACTTGGCAATTCTACGGGTGAATGCCGGGTGAATGCTGGGATAACTATCCACCATACTCCGTGTATGGTAGTCATTTACCTACAAAACTGGATCATGTCAGCTTTTGCATGTCCACCATACCATCCTAGAGTATCTGGGATCAGCAGTTTTTCATAAATAGCCGGTTACTTGACACGACCTGCTTCCTGGAGTTGGAGCTTCGACAGAACACATCGAACGTTCGCGAATGGTCGGGATAGTTCCGGTAGACAACGGCATCACAACCTTCATGGGTATTGAGGGGACCCACTTAAATGACCAGGTCTTTCGAGGGAATTGCAAGGAACATTAGTTAAACATGATAAGACTCATAATGGTATGTCATCATATTGATATATTGGATTACAACAACAGTGTCCATAATCATTATATATTACAATGTAACAGTTTGTTCAAATGGAAACCCATCGTCCTGGCTGTACCACATTCAATGATACAATTGGCTTCCACAACCCTTCCAGTTTCGAAGCGACCTTCATCACGCGACAAAATGCCCAAAACGGCTTCGTCGAAGTCTGGGACCAACTTGTAGAGACTTTGTGCCACCAAATACCTTGGGCCATCGAGTTCATGCGTTGCTGAGGTCTGTACAGATCTCGAGTAGCCAATTTTCCTATAAAAGGAATGCTTTGTGGATCTGGGTCATTGATGGTATTCGCAATCAACCATCTCTGAGATCTTGTTATACCTATCATGATACTAAAGATATGGGGGTTGACTATACTAGTGGGTTTGATATACTAGTATCATGGATATTCCGTGGTTGACTCTATGGAGTCTATGGATCATGATGCTTATGATACCCAATCTACACCTTGGGACGAACGGCGCCGGCCCATTTCTTCAGAGAAGGTCTGGATTCCAATGCTATGTGTTCTAAGTTCTAAGTATCAAGACAGGAAGGTGAACTTCCCTACAGATAGACTAATTGGTGCTGAAATTTCGTGTCCAAGCAGGGGTACAGGGAAACATAACCCACAGCCAAACACTTTAGCATGAACAGAAACAAATAGTTGAGCATCCTGCGGATCATCCAACACTAAATTAGATGCTGCAGTCTCCATCGTATCAGGACGATCTCCCTCATCCTCATCACTCTTTCTTCCCCATCAAAAAGATCTGATCGCCCTTATCATGGTTACTATCTCCCATTATTCACCATTATTAATGGCTATAAGTTATCATCCATCATTCACCATTAAACTTGCTTATAGCTCCCTATTAACCAGCTATTATCAACATTTACTAACCTATTCAACTAATTCATTACCTATGTGAACCACCATTCATTCATTACCAACAAATGCTATTAACCTATATTCATTCATTATTTTCCGTTCACCATTAACCAATGTTAACCACCATTCATCCGATTTCCATCTCTCCTGGCTTCGCCCTGGCTTCGCCCTGGCACACTCTCCTCGCAGCATCTCCAACTTCACAGGTCCCAAAGCCTCCGCTCGCCATCAGCTTCCGCCAGCGTGGCCAGCGCTGCAGCAGGTCCCATTTCGGGTGCGCTTGGGGACCGGTGCTGGGGAGGAAGTAGGGCAGACCAGGTAAGGAGATCACCTGTGCCAAAACAAGGCTGGTGGAGGCATCATGGCTTGATGAGTTGATGATGTTGATGTTGATGATGTTGATGATGATGATGATGATGATGATGATGATGATGATGATGATGACTTCATAAATTGTTGGAATAAATGCTGGATATTCAGAATGAGAATCGCTACTGATACATTTTGGTGACCTTACCCTCCTTGGTCGTCATTGGCACCCCTCCCCTACTTTCAACCATTGAAGGCATGGTGCCTACAGCCATGGCTTGCGAACACACCGTGGCCCTTGCTGATGGGGATAGATGGGAGTAAGCGGTGGGCGTCAAAAAGAATTCTACATAAACAATAAACTGTTGATGATTGCCAAGAAACATAAGCTAAACCATTGATGAAGTAACAAGAATTGTACATAAACTGTTTGGCTTCATAGCAAAAAATACTTCCGATTTGCGATTCACCCCCCATCATCACGCATGATGTTGTTCGCGAAGATTCATCGACAACTGATAGCTTTTCTCTGGCTCATCTTCCCCGGGAAGCGTCGCCTGTTCTGAGTAGCGTCCCTGAGGTGAGTCCTCAAAGGCTCTGTAGCTCACGAAGAAGTCCACGGTGGGAATGCCTGGGGGAACGTTGAAATGACGGCCTTGTAATGATGGAAGCTTAAATTGTCACCAAAAAGTCTGAGTAGGAATTCTAACGAATGGAAAGAGTATGGTTGAAGTGACGGCTATGAAGAAGGTTTATGGTTGAATAGTTTGGTTGTTATGATGGCAGGAAAAAACAAAACAACAATATTGGGAGAATGCTGATCACGGTGGTGAAAACAGGAATAATGGTTGATGATGATAGTTGATGATAGTTTTGCTCATTAAAAAATATTACACATGATTGATATCAGTTGACGTTTTACACTTTGGGGATCTGCAAAATGCTAGTTTTGAACAGAACTCGACAATGTTCAAGACAGTCGAATTGATGTTTCCTCTTGCCCACCAGGATCGGCCCGATGTTTTATGCACTCCAGGGTGATATCTAAAAAAACATGACTCTGATTTTCGTACGTCTGCTCATGCATATACATGTGTAATTAGATTTCTATTTCACCCATACCATTCAAGGACTGGTTTGTGCTCCGAATGTGTGTGTGTACATATTCATTTTCATCATTGGGAAAATAATCAAACATATTATATACAATCGGTACCCTCATCAAATAGCCCTTGTGATGGTCATCATGACTTTTCCCAAGACAAAAACATCAAGCCAAACTTAATCTTTGCCGGTTCTGAGCCCCACCCATGAACTAGCATTGGGTATACCACCACCAAGATAATCCTGCATGGTGATTTACCATTTTTGGCCCCACAAATTTTCGTTGGCCAGCACTCGCAAGCCATCGGTGGGACAACACCATCTAGGGTTTATGGGTTTCCATGGCTTTGTCTAAACATGCTGTACCCATCTGTGCCATTTGGTGAACTGAACTGGCCTTGTCCAAAAATGCTCTACCGTACCATTTGGTGAACTGAACTAAACTTAAGCTACCTATAAACCTACTAAGTTAGTTAGCATCTATACCAGTGCTACACTTATCTGTAAAAAATCTGTACCCATCTGTACCTCTGCTGAGTTTTCCTCTGGCGAAGTGAACTTGGATGGTGAGTACCACCATGACACGCTGGACAAACCCATACGTCTCTGTGATGGATGCGTCCTGTGATACGTGGCTTGTAACGCTATCACCTGAGAGGTCGGCTGGCGGTGTTTGTCTCCAGTCTCCCCCTAGATAAAACCTGATGGAACCATGAGCCATTGCGAAACAGTATATAGTGATCATTTGCAAGGATACTTGATTATTATTTATTATTGGCCAACTAGTGATCACTAGCCATGATCATGAACCATTAGTCGTTATCACCCACATGGTTGATAGTTGATTATCAAACATAATTAGCCAATATTAACAGTTGAAAACCATCATTAGCCATTACTTACCATCATGAATCATTAATCATCATCTTATCCATCAATATCAGCCATGAATCGAACTATGATCCATCAGTTCCATCAGTATCAAGTATCATGATGTCAACCACCACCATCCATTGCCGACCATACCAGTTGGTTGCACCAGGGCTGGTAGCTCCAAATCGCCCCTTCTTTAAAGGGCCTATAAGGATACCCCTGGCATAGCTCATCCCTCCTGACAGCATCACCTCCTACAACTCCAAGACCTGCCATGGCACCGGTGGTGGAGGCGTGTCCGTAGGTCGCCAACTGAAAGGTCGCCGGCCGCGAGTGGGCCAAAACGAAGCTCCGAACGTCCAAACCAATCCTCGGGTAGATGAAGGATGTCGGTGAAGCCGTAGGTTTCTATGTGGGTGTTTCTCAAAATAGGGGGCCCCTCAAATCATCTGATAGTAGTCATTTATAGTAATAATCCAACCATTTTTGGGGTACCCCTATTTTGAGAAACCACCATGTTGGTTGATGTTGGTTGACGTTGGTTGATGTGGGTTGCTGTAGGTTTCTGTTGCTTAGCGTTGGTTGATGTCGGCGAATGTTGGTTGAGAATGATGTTCTAGTTGATGTTGGTTCATGTTGGTTGATGATGATGATGATGATGATGATGATGATGATGATGATGATGATGATGATGGTTGACTGAAACTTGAGAAACTTGAGCTTGAGCAGTATCCACCAACCAAGCAGGGTTGATGTGGGTGGTCATTGTGATAACTATAAGAATGGCAAATGGTTAATGATGATGGCCGGTAGTGATGATTGATAGCCATCATCAAGTTGGGTGGAGGAAATCATCACAATATTCAATGTTGGCTCGTTTACGCGCCAGGCAATAATTGACCAACAGTATTGGATGGGCTCAACGTTCGCAGATCAGTTCTGGAGCATCGGGTGGAGGTATCCAAACACGCAGGTATTTTCTGGCGGTGGAACCTCCGGGATGAGATGACCCCACAAATACGATACTGCAACCTGGGTATCCTAAGATCTCCTTTGCTTGGTGGTGATATCCGCTATGGGTCTTGCATCCTGCCATGACTGTGACTGGGAATGCACATCACAGACCAAGTATCTCCAGAAAGACCAGCACTTGAAGCTGCAGCTGTGAAATCTTCTCCTCGGATTTGCTGCAAAAATGCCCAATCACAGCTGGTTTTCTGCGCTCCGTCAGCATCCACCATCAAACAAAGGCTGGATCCGATCCATGGGTTGATTGAAACCCTTAAGCACAGGTGGTTTTGGTACAGTCCATCGAGCACTGCGCTTGATGGAGACCAGGGTAGAATTGCACCTTCACCCACATCTGGCAGTGTGAGCTAAGACCCCGCAAAAAGCAATCGAATGGCTAATAGATCGTTAATTATATAATGATCAAGTATACAATTATTGGCAAATACTGGCTATTCATGGGAACTAAATCTTCCAGTACCACAGCCAAAAGATCACACTGCCTCTGGGATTTGATCACCTCTAGGCTATGGTAGTCGGCGAACTGTCTGCTGACATCCCAAGAAAGAAGCAAACCGTTGAGAACTCTCCGGATGCGCACCGGTTGCCAGTTTTTGGGAGCACTTGCATGCAAGTGTCGCCACTTGTGTAAGGAGTGGATGCAAGAAAAGCTTCAACATCGTCATCAAGAACCAAGAAAAACGGACCAGCAGCTGGAGTCATTGACCAAAATTGCTTGCTCAACCATGTGTTTCTGCAACCCCTGAACCACTGATGTGCAAACCTTTTCATCAACAAGCAGCACAACATTGTACGGTAGCAACATCTCGAAGTATCCACTGTGTCCGCAGTATCCACAATTTCAATACTCCATGAAACAGTCAAGTCATCATTGACCGTAAATACTAAACATACTATTAACCAGCATTATCAACCATCAATCTTAATCATCATCTAGTCATCAAACGTGTTGAAGTTGGGGATATGGACAGATACTACTGCCTAACAACTACTTCCCACATGATCGCTTCATAACTCATCATTCTTGACTTGTCAGTAGGAACGCTTAGGAAATGAGGCAGCCACCAAATTGTTTTATCAAGGTATATTCACAGATTTTTTGGAACGTCCCCTATCGTTTCCGAAGTCTTGGAGTACTCCTTTGGGGTATCGTTTTTAGGCCGTCCCCTACCGTTTTTCGAGTAAAATCGACAAAACACGTCTCCATGTAGCGCTTAAGCTCAACGCAATTGACTATAATTTTGTCTCTGCATGGCTCATATGTGTATATATATATATATATTAAAAAAACAGTATTCAGTCCACCAAATGGTGACCCCGTACAATGGTTGCTCGATATCCCTACTCGTTAAATCATTGTTTACTCGTTGATGATCAAGAACCATTATCCAACACTAAAGATGAGCCAGGTTTGCTACCCCCCAGCCAACCATCATGAAGCATATGCGTAACGCTGACGATACATCATCGACACTGAGCATCATTCTCAAGCACTATTGACCACTGGCAACCACTACTATCCATCAGTAGTTACAATTATTAACCACTATCAACCAATAGTGAGCACAGTAACCATCAATAGCCACCAGAAACCATGACTAAGTATTACAAACCACCATGAACCACTAGTAACCATGGCCAATCATGAGCACTATGATCACTAGCAAGCCAACCTGTCCCTTATGAACCTTTACCACTATATCCTTATGGTCAACCCTCCGTAACCCTCAGTAACCCCTAGTAACCACTGGTAACCTTTGATAAGTCATTACTTGGTGAATTATAGATCCCTTGCTAAAAATATTTTTTTAGTGGTTATATGGTAAATCAATCATATCCCAAAAACACTAAAAACCTAAGAATTCGTGGGTATAAGCCATCCAGATTACTAACCCTTGGTCACCCTGGCCAAGCCTCCCTGTCCCCACCCAAAAATCCCCCAAGGGCACCAGCCGCGCACCGGGCCAGGTGTCCCTTGCGCTCCGCAGTTCCGTCATCTTCCCCGGCGATCCTGCGGCCCAGGGGAGCTCCGCCACATGGTCACACCGCTGCAGCAGCGCCTCTAACACCTTGGCAAGGACCCAGGTGGCCAGAATATGGCTATGGGTCAATATTAACCAACCAACTAAGGGGATTTTCCACCAACAAACTATAGGGGAAACCATGGTTAATGATGGGGAACCAGGGGTACGGGGTTTTGACCCACTGCCATAAGGTGGTTTCTCAAGTCATAGGGGCCTCAGAAAAATGGTTGGTTTATTACAATAAATGACTATTAATGGATGATTTGGGGGGACCCCAATTTTGAGAAACCATCATATGATGGTCAGTGACCTGTTAAGGATCCATGTGGGTGTTTCTCAGGTCATATGGGACCCCCTAAATCATCTCATATTAACCATTTATAGTAAGAAACCAACCATTTTTAGGGGCCCCGATTTTGAGAAACCACCATGTAGATCCATGTTGGCCATCAGCATCCTTGATGTTAGTGATAACCATACAGTGGAATAGTCATTAGTGATATGATTAGTGATCACCATATCATCATATCATCCATGTTAGCGTACTGTTAGAAATACGGTGAATCGGAATATGTTATATTGATTTTATGATAGTAATGTGATAACCATACCGTGGTCACTGACTGTCTCTGTTCTCTGGTTGAGTGGTTCCCAAGACCAATTACATTGTTGTGCTTTATCAAGAATCATGATTGTAAAAATGATTAGTAATATGGCTATGGGTCAATATGAATCATCAATAATGGTGGATAATAACCAACAAAATATAGAGAACAAAATGGTTAATGATAGGGGAACCAGGGGTACAGGGTTTTGACCCATAGCCATATGACTAATAGTAGTCATAATGATTCTTGATACAAAGATCTACAGCATTAACATTAATAGTGGTTCATAGCGATGATGGGTATCTAGCAAAGACTTTTGAATGATAAAGCATGTTTTGACTGCTTGATATTTTCGATGTGAAGCATTCGACTTACTGATTTAATGAGGGTAAACTATCATGGTTAAATAATAGTTGATTATTAGATAAATTGGTAACTACAATTATCATTCTTGAACATGTCAGATCATTAGCAATGCCTACATATAATGGTGACTAAGAAGGGTAGGCAAAACACATACAATCTGCTACTCTTAGGCGTCATTATTTACCATTACCAAGGCACAATGACCATCCATGAATTGGTTTTGAGTTCTGTATTGCAAGTATTCGTTGGTGGTCTATGCCCCCAGGTAAAACATGATGCCGGTGTATTTACCCAAACATTTACCCGTACAAATATGTTGCTTCGCAGGTAAATAACTACCGTACGTAGAGTGTCGGGGTGCATGCATTGATATGAATACATGGTGTATAAATAAGTCTATAAACATACATAAAATATTTATGAATGCAAATGTACACACGTATGTTAGATTATGTTAGTACGAAAAAAAACACACAGGTGTTGCTTCTCGGAACCCTGCAGCGAGGAAACGAAGCAACTGTTGATTTAGTTGGGAGCACTTTGGGGGCAAAGTCTGCTGTAGATCGAATGGTCGACCAGAACTAAACTTGTTGCCATGGTGATAACAAAGCCTTACCAAACAGTTGGTGTCAGCACACATGGTTACTAATGACATTCTTGAACCCGACTCAGTTCAGCTAAACTACCAGTAACCACTATTTGCCAACATCCCGTATTAATTCATCGTGGCTAAGCACTGGTAACCATCACCAACCACTATCAACCACTATAATTTATCAGAATTAACCACTATAAAACATACACCCGAAAATCATGATCAACCATCAATTAACCATCAATTAAAAACCCATTATCCACTGCCAAACACGATTAATTAAGCATAGACCCTACAAATTACACCGGTGTCTCCAATGCTGTTAGTGGGCCGTCATCGGTTTGCCTTCTTCGCTGCTCGGCCGACGCAAAGGGCCAAGTGAAATCAATGCCACCCAAAGAGCGCCGCGCGGCAACGGCCAAATGATACCTGGAAGCAGCATCACAAAACCATGGAAATCCCAAAAACGAAGGGTCAAAGGAAACACATTGCAGTGATGACAGTGATGACATGTGCATGGTGTATATGTGATGTAACCGCAAGCAGCAAAATGCAATTTTGAACATGTTGCACTTCGGCAATTTCAACCATGTTGCGCACATGATGAAACATTGATATTCGAGCAGCAACAGTGGATGCAAACAAATTAATGAGTGATGTTTGATGCAACCGGCCCCCGTGGCCAGAGAAATGGCCACCACGGACCCACATAAAGATTCGAGACAGTCCAATGATCGCTACTTGATGGATGAAGATGGTTATTGTTTCAAAAGCAAATTTAAATTAACAACTGCTGTGCCCGTGCCCCATGAAAAACAATAACCACCACCAACAACACCAGGCCAATAACACCACAAACACCGACACCAGCAACAACAACACACCCAGCGCAACCAACACCAACACCAACAACAACACTGTATGATATATCCATTCCCATGTGTAATTAGTTGATTTCGGACCGACACGGCTGACAAAACGACGTTGCCAAAAATGACTGACCATGATGAAAGATGGTGCATGCTGGTCACCATTGGTTTCGATCATTATGCTTCCAATGATGGTTTGACGATAGTTTAGTTTAACAAAAATCGAATTAATAGTTGCCTCGCCAGCACACCGCCACCAACCCGAACCTCGAGCGAGATTGCCCACAGCACTGTCTCCGAACAGTCCCGAGATGAATCCTGGATGGCGGGCCATGTCCACCTTGTGTCCAAGCCTTGGTTGTACAGTGCGGGTTCATCAAAACCTATACATGCAGCTGTTGATCACTTGGTTAATTGAATCAATGACACCTAGAAGACTGGAAATTCTCATCTGTTCAAAGAAGTTGTCATCTTTTCACAGAAGTTGTCATCGTTTCATGGAATTTGTTATCGAAGAAGGATATCATTATTTTTGGGGTGGGGACAGGGGTAGGTGCGGGGGAGGGGGGCCAAGGTTGGACTTGGAGCGTTTTTTTGAAATGTTATCAGTGGGTCTGGAGACGTCTCCACAATGCAAAGCCACCATTGTCGAAGACAAATGAGGAGAAAAAGAGTATTTTCTGCAGCAAACATTTTGCCACATTTTTGATGTGCCCGCAATTCTATTGGTGTAAACCACAGAAACGCATATTTCACCTAGGCGACCAGTGGCGTTGTTCCCTAGTAGTTACCCTAGTACCGTAATATCTACAATACCTGGTAGTTGCCCTAGTTATAGGCCGGCACCAATCTTCAACCACTAAAAATCCATCAACATCAAGGCTCCAACCCTCACGGGACTGGTTGTCGCAGCTCTACGCTTCGTATGCACCGCCAAGTTAGAGAGGAGGAGCATGTGCAGCCGGGAGTACACCTGAGCAGTTGACCGCCAACCGCGGTGAACAATGGGTGAACGTTAAGTGGGTGGTTCTCAAAAACCAAGACCCTATTTGTAGCAATAAAGGTACCCCTATCTTGAGAAACCATCAAATAATGCAAAGTGATGGCATTTGATGGTTAATGAATGATGCAATATGTATGTGTATATATAAATATATATATATATATGCATAGCGTTTGGTTGATTGTATGATAGTAAATTGATGGTAGTTACAGTTGATGATGGTTAGCAATGTTGGAGCCTGCAATGGTGAACATTGCTGATATAGACATTCTCATTGATTAATGCTTAAAACATGATTGCTAAGAAGGGTCAAGATTGATGATAGAAGAATGCAAAAGCTTGGAGAGTGACGGGCCACAGTGGTTGAAACGGATCATTTGGCTATGGGTCAAAACCCTCTTTCCCACATCATTAACCATTGTTTTCCCTATTATTGTTGGTGATTATCCCCCATTAGTTGGTTGATTCATATTTAGTATTGACCCATAGCCATTTATGCTTGAGAATAGGGAATAGCGTCGGCAACAATCAGAACGCCACTGAGAGAACCGGCTGATGGAACCAAGTTTTGGCAACTCAGCTGCAGCCCCTGGCTGTTCACAACAATGATTTCGCGAAGATGAAGTCGATGCAAAGGTCAATTTACATTACTTGGACATTGGAGTTGAGCAGTTTGGCTCTTTGAAGATGGCTGATCGCACCACTTAGCTGAGACTTTGATGCTTGAGAAAAGACAACCAGTTGGAAAGCCTGGAAAGCAGCCCATGAACACCGCATCAGCAGGATTGGAAGCGAGTTGGTCAAGTTACTTTTCAGTGTAGCCTTGGGGTTCTGAAGGGTTGCAACATAAGCTGTGATCTAACCTGAACTATGATAGATAGATCAGCTTGCACCACGAGAATGATTATCATGGCTCAGCGGAGTGCTGACCATCACAGGATCCAGCACCGATGACACCCCGCTGATGGTGGAGACTCTTCGTGTCTCTAGGCTGCGATCAGCGATCTTGGTTGGCTGCATTGCCATCACAAGTCTCTCAGAAGCGGAGTGGTAGACAGGTCACGGTGATCCACCAAGGGTCAAGTAGCTTCACAAGGCTGTGGGTCAGTTCACCCGAGACGTCCCCCTGGTTCCCCCATCATTAGCAAGTTTTCCCACTATGAAATTGTTGGTGAACTTGTCCCCCAATCATTGGTTGATTCATGTGTACCCATAGCCGCAACCTGGGTTTGGTTGCCTTGGTCGGTTGCCAAGTTCGTTGCTTGGTGCGTCCTTCCCTTCTGACCTTTCCTGCCAAGGCGCCGACGCCAATTCCGGCAAATGCGGAACCTCGCATGGTGGCTTTCAAAGATTGGCGAATGGTTAATAAAAGTTGTGGTGAATATTGGTCTTTAATAATGATTATAGTTTTTAGTTTGTCATTGATGATGGTTGACTAGTGGTTGATAGTGGTTAACTAGTGGTTGATTCGTGGTTAACTAGTGGTTGATTGGGGGTTGAGAATGGTACATAGTGATCGTTACTGGTTTTGTAGTCTCAACAACTCTGAAAAAGTTAATCAACCAATGATCCCAACTCTTAGGGAAAGCAAAACATATTTGAAACCACCAAGTTGGAAAGAAAGCAGAACTGCATGGACTGAGTCAGTTCGTCAGTTCGTCAGTTCAACTGGTTCCACTGCACTAGATCAACTGTGTAGCTGCCCTGCTGAAAAAACTGTTTATCTTTATGACAAATGACCTTACGAAGGCTGGTAGCAGTGTAGCAGCGTGAAACCGTTCGCAATCATTAATCACCACATTGCTGTTACTTGACAACTTCGCTGGATATATATATACCTAGAAGATCCGCTACTGCAAAATTATTAGCGTTTGGTGAAACTCAAATAATTCAAAGGGATTTGTACAGAAAGTGGCGTTTCATGTCAAAACTGTCGTTTGCCTTGCGTTAGGCAGCCTGCTTTGGTTCAAAGCGAACCACATGTTGGAACACGTTGGAATAAAGTCCCATTAAAGATATTGAAGAAGATAAGCATTCTTATGACACCTAAAGTGAAGACGGTGGTTGCAAATTGTTATCTTTGTTGGGTCCTGATCGACATCATAGTTTCTCTATGCCACCTGCCCGCTCGCGCCCATGTTTGCTTGTTGGATGCGACCTTCTTGCGGTCATTTACCGCTTGGTCCTCAGCCGGTTTTGCATTTTGACTTTGCCAGATCGACCCTTTCTGCTAGGGCCATGTTTCATCCATTTTCTGTAGAGCATGTCCCCCTTTAATAGGACGGACTGGATCACCCTGGTGCACAACAAACGAGTATCACACCTCCTGCTCAACCTGCAGCAACGGCCAATGAAATCTTCATTGGCTTCATTTCCAAAGACTATCGGGTTGATCAAATATTTCATTTGATTTTGATTCATGATCTCAAAGCACTCAAGCTCAAGATGCCGAAGTAAGTGCAACTTCGGCTTGAGGGAGAAACCACGAAAATTCCAATCAGTGTGGCTCTTGTGAGCCAGCATGCTGTAACCACGGATGAAAGAACGTACTTCCTTCCACAAAGAAACGCCACATGCAAATGTCAGAAACACACCATGGCGGTTCATGATGTCAAAGAATGTGCATCCAGCTTGTGCCGTGTAGTAAATCAAGTTGATTGCTTCCAAGTGCGAAGGGTCAAGTAAATCATTTTTGCAGGCCACACAAAAAACCATCAGCCATTCCATCATGGCCATTGTGTCACTCCCTTTACTGTTTGTCCAAGCAAAAGCAGCTCTTGAAGGCGCATTGAAAAAGTTCTTGTTGAAACTGCGTAGACCTGGGGTCCGTTTTGTCGTTTGACAGAACAGCTTGAAGTTCTGATGTGCAGCCCCCAATTTTTCATCCAGTTGTCCACGCTGCCCAAAATAGCCAAACCTAATGAGGAGAAGGGTGGCGCAAGCAGTGAAGTCTCTGTAAATCCCCACCTTGCAGAGATGGAATACATCCTTCCTCAACTGTTTTTCTGGGCGACCGAGGTCACATGGTATACTGGCGAGCGCTGGTGGACTTGACTCTGACCAAGGCCGGGCGTTGAAACAAGTACCAGCCCAGCAAGGGGAATCAGTTGAAACATCTTCCCATGGGTATTGGGCACTTCCAGCTCCGCACTCATGGCACATTTCCAAATCGTTTTTCCTGCCCAAATGCTCGAACGAGCGGCTTAAAGAAGCCGCTCGAGCAAACCATTTCAAGTCCCCCTTGGCACCGATTGTCGCTAGGAAGAAGAGACCACGGCCTGGGATAGAGATTCCTTCATAGAACCCTTGTTTCAGTTCTTTGGCTATTTGTTCAATACAAGCAGGCAATAAGTCCTTGTGTTGTTTGTACATTGATCCAGGTAGCACAAACACCGGCCAATGCTGCATAAAGGAATGTCCTTTTGCATTGGTGCGCTGAGCTTCAATCAGTTCATCCATCCAAGACTGTGTAGCGCCAACCCTGCCACGTGCTGGAAAATATGTTTTCACTTGTGATGAAGGGTGGCAATCAGTACAATTTTTTTTACCCGCTTTGATCATCAAATCCGTATGGAGTCCGATGACAGCTTCAACAGATGTTACCACTGTATTTCCACGTTTTTTGCCTCGTCCCTCATCTCCGTGCCAGCAAATGGGTAGTACACGACATAGTGAGGATTCATGTTCCTTGAACACTGGGTGTTCAGGATGGGAATCCCTGTATGCATGCCAAAAGGCTTGCAAATGCCGTGCTTGCTCTTGATGGTCAGTAATGCCGCCCACAACCAAAGCTGGGTGATGCTGCATCAAATACTTCAGTGTGCTGAGTGGGCTAGCATAAGGAACATCAAGGATCTCATCACCATTTCCAGTGGGAAAGGCCAGTGAACTTA
>VSDK01027579.1:19166-47447 GCA_009767595.1 Symbiodinium kawagutii
CATCCAACCTCGCAAGGGTATCCCTCCGATGGTGTCTGAATTCATTCGTGTAATCCAGCAACCAGCGTCAACTCCTTTGCCGCCTCATAGCAGACAACTCAGCACTCCTTTTCGGGGGTATATCGCGAGTGCTGGAACCAAAGAAGGTTTTGAACAAGTCGATTCAGCAGACCAATTGATCACAGTTGGCATTCACAGGAGCCCCAGTGAGTTCGTTCAAGAAGCCTTGATGGTGGGCCACCCCACAGAAGTTCAAGCTATTTTCCCTTCGTGCATTCGGAAAGTGGTTGATGAAACATTGTCACAATCCCATGAATCCTTGGCAAAAGAAAGGACAGCTGAACTCAGGAGGTGGGCCACGTTGGTAACTGACCTCAAAGCAAGAGAGAACCAGCTGAGGTCAGAGATGAGCTCAAGGAGAAACGAAGTGCTCAAAGATAAAAAGTTGGCCTTGTTCGAAACACTCATCACAGAATCCGGACATCAAGATGTGACTCTCGTTGATGATCTGACAAGAGGTTTTGACTTGACTGGGGAGCTCCCTAAATCTGGAGTGTTTGATAGACACCTGCGCCCAGCCAAAGTTTCTTGCGCCAACCTCAGAACATTTGCAAAAGTCAGCCGAGAAAGCATCCTCAGAACTGTTTGTAGTTCAGGTGAAGAGGAGCTTGATCAGGGGCTTTGGGATGCCACTCTGAAAGAAGTAACAAAAGGTTTCCTCGAAGGTCCGGTTGAAATTGATTCCTTGCCTGCGGACTCGCTACTCGCCAAGCGTTTCCCAGTCAGGCAGAAGAACAAGATACGACCAATTGACGATTACAAAGCTAACATGGTCAATCAATCAGTCACTCAAACAGAAGGCGTTTCCATACATACCATAGACCACATCGCCTCCATGTTGGCCTATTGGTTGAAAGCTAGCTCAAGCCAGGAAGGCAGATCGAAGCTTGTTGCTAAGTGTTGGGATCTCTCTGATGCTTACAAGCAAATCCCTCTGTCTGACGAAGCTTATCAAAGAGATGCGTTCCTCGCTGTGTACTGTCCAGCTTCGGGCAGAGCAGAAGTTTTCAGACAGAAAGTTTTGCCTTTTGGCTCCATAGCTTCGGTTACAGCCTTCCTCAGAGTTTCTTTAGCTTTGTGGGCTGTGGGGAATGCCAAACTCAAGTTTGCCTGGTCAGCATATTTTGATGACTTTCTCAGTGTGTGCGAGGAGGCATCGGCAAAACACACGGACATGTGCATTTCTGCCATGTTCTCTTTCCTAGGATGGAAGTTATCTGAAGACAAGCTCATCCCCTTCGATTCTGTCTGCAAAGTCCTGGGGGTTCGACTAGACCTCAGAAGTGCCAAACTTGGATTAGCTTTAGTCAGCAATACTCCTGAGAGAATCAACGAGCTTGTAGTCGAGCTGGATAAGATTCTCGAGGAAAACAAGTTGACTAGGAAAGATGGTGAGAGATTGAGGGGTCGTCTTCAATTTGCCAACAGCCAGCTCTTCGGCAGAGCGATGAAGAAATATCTGAAGGAGTTGAGTGATCATGTGAGTTCGGGACGCAAGACCTTGGCCAAAGCCACGCAAGCAGCCTTGAGGCTTCTGAGAAGTGCACTGCTTCAAAATAAGCCAAGAGAAGTCACTAGAGGTTTATCTGATCACATTCATATATACGTGGACGCATCCTATGAACCGAATGGTTACGCTGGCATAGGAGGTCTATGCGTCAACAGTGATGGATCAGTGATCAGCTTCTTCAGCGAAGCAGTACCGAAAGACTTGTTACTCTTGGTTGAGAACGGAGACAAGGAAACCATCATCCTAGAGTTGGAAATGGTAGCCATTTTGATGGCAGCCACTCTTTGGAAGGGAGATCTCAGTTCGAAAAGAGCAGTTGTCTTCACAGACAATGAGCCGGTGGCCAAAGATTGACCCCAATTCTCAAAAGAAAAAGAAACGCTGCTTTGCATTGAGTGAACTGTGTGCCGTTTTGTCAAAAGGAATAAGACGTACCTCATGCAACGCATGATGAAGTTTTATTCATAAGACAAAACAGATGAAAGAGTTTTTAACTCTTGAAGTGCACACAGTGAACAGTTTTGTTTGCAACCTTCGTTAAACAACCTGCTGTGTCTAGTGCAGTTGTTTAGGTTTGAGTTGCAACTTGCAGTTAAGCAGTTTGAACTTTAAGTAAAGTTCTGTAAGTCACACTGCTTCAGTTTGAGTTTTGAGTCACGCTTGCAGCTGTCACGTCATGTCCATACGCCTGCAGTGTGGCTCACAGGGTCAAGTGACCATGAGCCATAAACATGCACAAGCACATCAAGTGATGTTCTGCATGTTCATGTCAAGTGACATTTTTCTTTTTCGTCCCTACCTCTCCCACCCTGATCAAGTGATCAGAGATTTGGACACGTGTCCATACCATACACCAACTCTGATCAAGTGATCAGCGTTTTGGACAAGTGTCCACGACCTCAGACAATATCCTCAAGTGAGTTTTTAAGCTGGGTCTTCACCCAACTTATACAGTGCGTTGACAAGTGTCATCACATCGTTTTGTCACACTTGCAGTGTTCGTTGAGAGGTTATGGTCTTTGACCTTTTTATGGGACTGTTTTGAGGCCATCCCAACTTCGTCACGTGACGAGTGGTCAAGTGACCTTAGTCCAATGACTATCAGTTCTTTACATTTGGGATCCTGCTGTCAATGTTTCTCATTGACTTACAGACTGTTAGATCAGGTGATCTTTGCTACATAGCTTAGCGCTTTCACAGTCTTAGTGCCTCACCCTAAGCCGTGACAGCGCGGCCAAAGATTGACCCCAATTCTCAAAAGAAAAAGAAACGCTGCTTTGCATTGAGTGAACTGTGTGCCGTTTTGTCAAAAGGAATAAGAGTGTTCAACTTGCATGAAAACATGTTTTGTTGACTATGAGGATGTTAGATTTGCATTGATAATGGCCTTTTCGAAATTCAAATGCACTTCTCCTCTTTCTTCTCAAAAACAGCCTTGCACTCATCATCAACTTGGTTCGGCCGAGTGCCCTCTTTGTTCAAACATGGCACGCTTTCAAGGGGCCGGCATTTCTGTTGCTATCTGAAAGCAGGTGTGTCGTATCTTGACGAATGACTTGATGACTTTGTGTCAAGATTGTTTTGGACGATTCACATGGGCGGGGTCCGTGGTCGAATGCGACAGTTGAAAACTTCCCTAGTTTTCAAAACCAAAAACACAAAACGTGCGTGCTCCAACTTCGTGACAATCATTTTATAATGGTCCTAGATTCTAGATGTTTTTTTATGTGGATGGTGAATTAGGTGGCACGGTTTTCACATACAGGAAATAAATGGCACTTCAATCTGCGGACGTCGTCATTATTTTCTGTGCGCAACATGTGGCCAAATCTTAGTCTCTCTCTCCCCCTATGGGCCCCGCCTTTCTTATGTTGTGCGTGGCCCCTTTTGCAATGTTGGGTCATATGTGAATGCTGTGTTTGCCACACCTGCTTCGTTGATGCAACATGTTTTTTCCTTCTGATTTGGAATTCATGCCATTCAAGTAACAGCAGTGCATGATTTTTTCCAATTTCGCAAGTTGCTCGCCTGTTTTCAATTGTTGTGTGGGTTTAGTGAATTACTTCTTGGTCAATCAAGGGTGGGCGCGGTGGGAACGCCTTTTTTTCGACCTGTTTCCTTTCGAACCTACCCCCACCATACTGTCTGGAATGCCAACCTTCTGGGTCCCCATGATTTCCGGGTTGCCAGTCTCGCTGTGGATTTCTCTTGTTTACTCTCGGTCTTACGTGTTGGTCTATTATAGTCTACACTTCATGTACGTGACCTAAATTTCCACAAAACCCTCGACTCTTCGTTGAAAACATCAATGCGGGTACTCCAACTGCCTGAATGTAACTTTATGACAGCTTTAGAGATTCCTTCTACAAGCAGGTGAGTTAAAGGGTGGCAGGGGTTTTAGCTGGCCAACAAATTAGCGCACCAAAAGTCATTGTCATTGCGACGTTGCTCCAAGTGCCTCGTCCTGCCCGGTCTTTTTTTTGTGGCAGAAACATTGTGTGTTTTGTGAGGCCAGAACTGCTGTCAGCACCGGATCTCTTGTTGGATTGCCTCTCTTTTTTTTGTTGGATCCGTTTGTCAAACGGATTAAAGCACCGATGCTTGTATGAACTGTTGTATCGTTTCCAGGTCAAAATAGGTCTCGACTGCGCGATGTGGTTCAAGGGTGATACTAGCTTTGCAGTAGTTTCACCATCTGTCTGAGCTATGCTCACAATGCAGTTTGCAGGCAGGTCACTGAAAAAATGCACAGCTATTCGAGCAATCGGACTTTGGAAACAAATAATTGTCAGATGCACGATTCATATTTTTTCTGATTTCCGGCAAATTTGGGGATTTTCCTGTTGGTTGGAAAAATCTAAACTTGCGTGGCAACACTGCAAAGATAGATCCAATTCGGATCCAGTTTCGAGTCATTACACTGGCTTGTTTTGAGATCCGATCCTTGCAGACGTATTTGATTCACAGGGTTCCAAGAGGGCCATTTACTAGGCATAGCACGTACACCGTTACTTTGTGCAGAGACTTCCATCCAATTATCAGGTGATTGGATCCCATTATCTCCAGGGTTCGCATACCAGTCGCTTTCCCAACACCAAATGATTCCTGGCCACCTTCATATTCAAACTTGCGCTTGTACCCCAATGTGACATATCTTTTTTTTCTGCTGTTTTATGCGATGCGTGTGCGCTGGTTTAGTTGATAAGATCATTGCCATCTCACTTGGTTGAAGGTCTGATGCTGGCGACTCTGGGGCCAACCCTGGCAGCCGGTGCGGCAAAGCCTGGGGGCCAAGGGGGAGTTGTCAAACGCCAGGGCAGATGTTGAACTTGGAACCTTGGAATATCATCTTTGGTCGATTGAACTTTGGTCGATGTCAAGGCGAGTTTGACGACATTGCGTTTTTTTTGATCTGTTTGCACTGGGCAGCGGCAAGTGCCTGCCATCTCCTTGTGAGAGACACGGCATAGCGTGAAGATTCCTGGCTTCAACGGATCAATAGAGGGTGCCCACAGATTCTAAATAGCTTCCAATAAAGCAGGCCTTTGGAAGGCCCAGGATCTGGGATCTTTGTCAAGTTGGTCTCATGTTGCAGTTCCTCCAGTAGGTAGAATCCCATAGAATCCCAACGCGCCCAGTGGGGTTTATGTGTCCGATCCTGCCACCTCGCAGGTTCATGGCACCCAGTCCAAACCTCAGCAGTCGCCTGGTCAGGGGCACCGTACAACTCTACGGGGTGTCACAAACCCTTGGCACTTGAACCAGGACGAGCATGGATCATCATCGCTCGGCCCGATTTTTCATCGTCTTGTGATGGGAAGAATAAGGGTGCCAAATGCAGAATTCGTTTATGGTGGCCGGTCTTTTTTCATTAAACTAGTCCTTTTTCCGGTGCTTGGTGCTTTGGCGACCCCCATGTCCTTGTAGACCTGCTGTGGGTGTATATAATCTTCTCATGAGGTTGGTGGTGTTTGTCCTGCGATGGTCATTTGGGTTGTTGGGTCTGCAGAGTGGTTTGGTGTGTCTTTCGTTACCCTCCATTTGGTTTAGACATATTAGCTATAATGAAGCAAGACTATATACCATCCGCAATTGTCCAACAATATGACTGAGCCAAGACTAAAACGCACTTCATACTGAGCATGGTACTAAATTTTGCTTGAGAGTCCTTCCTAGGGTTTGACTCAGCTCAACAGCTGATTGACCCTCTTGCCTACTAGGTGCATTTTCTATCCTCAACCATCCGTAACCATCACCATCGATTCTTAGTCCTAGTCATCATTATTCGCCATTTTGAAAAAGACAGCTTGTTGCACATTTTGTATCACTTTGTATTGTATGATATCACCTTTGCTAAGCATAAACATTCCGGATGATCACCGGCCATAGACGTTCTGAGGCAGCAGCATAGCTGGAGCCAACCATGAGGTGTGCAGTTGGACCGGAGCGGAAGTCTCCCTGGTTGAAAGCACTAGAAGCACCTGATGAAGCTAGGGACATATCCAGACGATACGTCGGTACAGATGGTGTGGTGTGGCATGGTATGGTGCATTGATCCACCTCCAAAGCGATAACCTCGCCAGCGACAACACATATCTGGTTGCAATTTTGCTGTGACATTGGCTGTCACCGACCTTTCAACCAGGGAGCTCCTACTTTGAAAGGGGTTGTGTCAGTGTCATTGGGCGCGAAAACAGATTCAACTCTGATGAATGAAGAAACCAAGCAGTTTAGAGCTGAATGGGTTCCATTGAATACCATGAATCCATCAATCTCTGAAGGTCAAATAAGGGGATATTCCTAAATAATCTTGCAAACTCGTGAAGGCCGCTGAGCCACAGCAGATAGTTGTTGCTTCACAGAAACCAGACAGGTGGTTCCGGTTCGTGGCACCCGAAACCAGCTCACTCCTGCAGGAAACATCCCATTTTCATGGGCTGCAAAATGATTTCCCTCAGCCAGCATTGTTTTTGGTTGGATACATGGATAAAATTGGATAAACAGGTCAATAGATTGATACATGGTTGTTTCTCAAATAGGTGACCCCTCAAATGGTTGGCTTATGACTAGTGACTATAAATGACTCATATTGGATTACTTGGGGTACCCCGGTTTTGAGAAACCTCCATAGAGGAAGGCAATGAATACAAACCAACATTGGTTGGGTCACCACCAGAAGCTTCTCAGCTGCCCGTAGACATTGGTTGGAGGCCTTTGCATCGCTCTTGCGGGTGAAGGGACAACCTTTGGATCCCATGGTGTCGGGACTCTCAAGGTTTGGGATTGGCAGATTGATAGCGTCCTTGGGGGATAGAGTGCCCAAGTTGAGAGTGGGACGTATCCAAAGTATGAAGTCGATTCTCGACTGGTTTTGATTGTTTTTTTCATCCTATCTTTGTGCCATGCCTTGAAAGAAAGCAAGGATCGGCTCATTTGCCGTATACCTCCATTCCCTTCCTGAGTTCTCCTTTCAAATCCAAATGTTGCCTGTGATTGGGTGACAGTGGAGACCAGGATTCGATTGAGCTCCCGAAACAATCAACATGACCATTTTTCGGTAAATGATGTGTCATGGCTTTGTACCCACTCATCAATCGGTGGAATGTTCGCACCACAATCGGAGATGGGTCAGTCCATGGGTCAGAAAGACCTCAACACCGGGTGTCCGGTTCATGCTGCTTCGCAATATGTGCCTTTCACTTCGTGAAGCCCACAGTATGAGGCCGAAGCCAAGTTGGTTCGCTTGTGACTTGTGGTAGTCCTAAAGTAGTCCTAGCGACTCGTTCCATCAATTTTACAGATGGCAGCAAGACTTTGCGACATGGCTGAGGTCCTCACTGGCTGCCATGGCTGAGTCCATCTCCAAACAGGAGTCCTGCAGAACCTTTGGCGGTGTCAAAGTTGAACTGAAAAGTCTCTGGGTTGAAGCAGTTGAAGGTGAAGCCT
Source organism: Symbiodinium kawagutii (assembly GCA_009767595.1). NCBI lineage: Eukaryota > Dinophyceae > Suessiales > Symbiodiniaceae > Symbiodinium > Symbiodinium kawagutii. The sequence goes on from VSDK01027579.1 coordinate 26,683, forward strand.
TTCAGAGAGATCTTGAAGTTCGACATTTTTGGCTCTTTGGTTACGCCTTCCAGTTTTGCAACCTTCCGATGTTTGGGTGTACACGGGTTTGGTTTTGAGGTTCCAGCCATTTGGACGTCTCAAGGTTCCACGGGTCGCTAAACTTTTCTAGGAACCTACAAAAAAAAGAGTTTCTTACAACTTGTGGTTCCAAGGGTTCATGTTTTCTAGTAGGGCTCCAGAGGCGTTCAGTTTTGCCAATGGCTTCAGACCCCCGAGTGCTTTGAAGTTGTAGTGAATGAGAAGCTTTTCACCAAAAGTCTGTTGATTTCTTTTCTGCATCCTGGGTGATTTCGAGGGTTTGACATTTGAAATTTGCAACCTTTCAAAATTTCAGAGTTTCGTACAGATATATTGAATGTGACAGTGTCTTGCTCAAATACGAGCAAGATCACTGAGAAATGTTTCTGTATTTCTTTGCTTTCGCATCAGACAAGTGCAAATATTCCCCAAGCATTTGAAGAGTCATTTTGACATCAGCCCCCCCCGTGACATCTGAAACATTATTCTGTATTGTGCGCAATAGAATACATACTCAGAGGCATGGGGTTCATTTGTCCTTACGGTGGCTGTTATGCCCACGTGAAAGCAGTTCGGACGGGACAAACTAATTATCGGATCCGATGCACGTGATGGGTCATGGGGCCTTCGGTAGGAGCCTTCTGCACGAGAAGATTCCGTAAATTCCATCAAGGCTTTGCTTCAGGGACTTCTGGATAGCATTTCTAGCAGCTCGGCAAAAAAGCTCTGAAGAGAATCCCAGCAATTTCCCAGGAAAGGGTGCATACATGTTACAACTATAGGACAGTCCACAACAAGTGGTTTAGGCTTGGCATGGGAGATACTCTACGCATCACTGAGATTTGATTTGTCCACAAGTTGGACACTCCGTAAAAATGTCTCTTTATTTTCCGCTGATCATTTGTGAATGCTGCGGGTGGTATGAACGCTCACACTGTCCTCCGATGTCGGCATTCTGATAGTTCTGGTAAAGTGGCACTGGTATCAGTTCACTGCTTGCGCCAAGGTCAACATACTATTGCTCAGAGCCTAGGCTGCATGTTGAAAGGGCAGCTGCACTGAAAAAGTGTTGCTGCATCGACCAAAACCCAGTTCTTGATTGGTCACTTAAGCTTTGCCACAGGGTTTTCTTGTGGATTTTCGTCACCTTAGCTTAGCAGGAAACCCCAGATGATCACATCCACCTTGCTTTGCGAGCACACCACCCAAGCGTGGTACCTCCAGTTCACCAACAGGAAATCTGTGACCAACCAGAGCGCCTTTGACAACTGCAATGCTCAGAAGCTGACCGACTTGGCTCATGCTGAGACGGTCAAGAAACTTGGCTGATTGGTCACACCCCAGCTGGTTGATGGTTGAGATCCCGGATTTCGAATGGTAAGCACGACAGAACTCGGGAATCCATTGCACATGACAAGCCACGAGCTTGGCCAGAGGATTGCCATGAGTCCCAAATAAATGGCACACACGTGCATTTGCAAACTAGCCCTTAAGCCGCACGGCCAGCACTAAGTCACTGGGGTTTCTGCTTAGACATCCTGGACCTGCTAGCCAAAAAGGAACACATTCAGGTGGTTGGTCAGAGAACGGCTACATCGATTGTCGGGTAAGATAGTTTTGTGCAGATTTCTCAACGCTCCGGAAACGAATCTTTCCTGTTGCTGTTGTATTTGCAGTAGGCACAAGCACTCTGTAGGAAGTTTAAATACAGAGAATAAGGACTTTTGTCAGTGCAAGTCCTTACATTTCTGAAATGGCCTTACTTGCACTTTGACCTCCCAGAATGGGCATTCCCCATCCACCAGGACTCATCCTTCCTCCATGGAGATTTGTGCCCACTCACCAGCAGTTCGCATCTCTTGCGTGGCCACCAGGATTGGAACCAACTGGACAGATACCACAGATGCCTACAACACGTGACTCAGCTCGAACTTGCAGTGGTTTGTTGCCAAAAAAGGTGAAAAAAACAAATGCTCATCTTTTGGACATTTTGCAACTCAGAAACGCGCCACATTGACCCATGGCACATCTCTACATTGGCTACTGGAAATTTGCATTTAATTTGTGTCAAGTCAATCACACAGATCCCATGATTCTGTATGGAGAGCTGCCAACCACCATTGTCATTGTCCATTTGTCCTTCCCATCAGTGCTCAGTTTTTTTTTGGGTGATTTAGGGCCCTCGATTTCCGATGTTTTCTCGGGTCAACAATTTCGATTTCTACCGTGAATTGCCGGACTGCTGCATCTCAGGTGCCAAGCTGAATTTCAGGCAGGGTTGGGTAGTCATGAAAGGGCTGCTGCAAATTGAGCCATGTATTTGTCATCTTTGATCCATTCCGAACCCTCTATCCATACTAGGACTGACCTTGCGGCATTTTGCCAACCTTTTTGGCAGCTTCAACTTTTCTGGCTATTGTCACGCGGCCTTCTTGGATGCTTCCATTGCGCATTTCCAGGCTTTGAACAACACTTTCACCAGCTGCAACCAGCAGGAGGGTACCGACCGCCAGCTGAAGCCGTCGTTCGAGAGTCATTGTGCTGTTTTCTCCGCCGAAGCATGGTCATTGGGATTTTGTTTTGGGCCCACGCACGCTTCACCATATCGTCATTTGGGCAGTTCTGTTCTGGATATGGCTATGCGTCAGACTTATATGTACCACCAGTAGCCCGTGACGGCCGCAAGCCTACACTGACATCATTCACAAATCATGTGCTGACTTGTCATCGGAGGTAGCCTCAAGCCTAAACCAAAGCCTTCAGCTCACGTTCTTTTTAGAGGGTGTTCTCACTGACGAATGCTTGTGGTAATCCATTGCATGCCCTTCCCTGAAGGAAGACATGCTCAAGGTGGCGGCCACTGCACGGTGCGAATACTTTCAATCAGTGGATCGGAGCCTTGTCTCGCGATTCGAAAAACGGAGTGGAAGAAGTTGCCTCAAATGAGGACTTGGCGCTTGGAATGAGTGATCCTAGTTGGGACCCTGAACGTTGTGAGGGGCGTGTGTTCCTACTGTGGATTGAGCTGTCAACCTATGGTTTCCTATTCAGACACCTGTGTGGATGATCCGTTGTGGTGGGATTTCTCATCAAACGCTGGAGGCTTGGCCATGAAGTCAGGCCATGTATGTGGGACATGTTTGGCACTATGCTTGGCAGATTTCGTCATGGCAACTCTGGAGAGATCCCAAGCGCACGCTGAGGACCTCCAATTTTCAGTCCTGGTTCTGTCATGAAGAGTGGCTTGGTCCAAGTCTGGGAACGGTGCAAGTTCTGCAGCTCCAAGTTCTGTTGTGGGATGTTTTTGCACCTCCTAATGCTTGTGTACCTATTAAGGTTTGTTTTGGCTGTTGCTTCTAGTGGTACCTACGAATCTACAACTTTACGTTGCAGACCCTCGTCATGAGAAGCCTGGGTGCAAAGAATTGTAGCTGTTCACAGTAGCCGTTCCTGCTGCAGTTGTGGGCTGGGAATGATGATCACTGATCCGCTCCACTTTGCTGTGCCGCTCAGTGACTTCCCTGCAAGCAGCAGCTATGAAGCCTACTTGCAGCGAAACATCGACATGTTGGCAGATTTCAGGAGCGCTGAAATGCAGTGCTTGTGGTTAGTCTTCTTTCTTTGCTGCTGTCAAAGTGACAAGTATGACAACTTGGGAAAGTGACTGTAATAACCCGAGATTGGTCAGAATCTTGGCACTGAATGGATCTGTTTCTCCCTCCCTCAAAATTTCTTCTAGACACCATGCCCACTGCTCTGACTTCAGTAGTCCACAAACGTCGAAGGACGCGACGCGCCAACTGCACCAATGCTACTGCAGCACACAATTCCAAGCAGTTGGAGTGCTCTGGATATCATCAGCAGGCCGCTGCCAAGGAGGCCGGTGCCAACTTTTGAAACGTTGCCTGGGTATGATATGGTGGTTTCTCAGAATAGGGCACCCCACAAACGGATGGTTTATGACTATAAATCGTTTATGTAAAGGATGATTGGGGGGTACCTCTATTTTGAGAAACAACCATATAAGTAGCCCAGGTTTTAAATCACTGAGTGACCAAGCATATTGAGAGGCTCATTTTGCTGTGAAGAATTTCATACACCATGAGCCATGTATCTATGTATCGGTCCAACTCTGAGTGTTGCCTTTGGCAGGTGATGTGTGCACACCTGACGCCTTACGCGAATCCAGCAGATTGCAGTTCCTATGAACACAAGAAGCAGGCAGGGCACACTGGAGAGGCTTGTAGATGTGAAAATCTGAGGGAACATGTCCTGGACTGTAAAATATCCAAGAACAATTTTCTGCCAGGTATGTTTGGGCACTTCTAGAGGAAGATGTTAAGATGAAGTCTTTTTGGGATGAGAGTTCTATGTTTCAGAACAGAGCTGTTTACATTGTGACCACGCAACAGGATAGATCTTCCCAGACAGTTCCCAGTGCCGTTGCCCTCGAGGCTTGCACCAGCTACAGCAACTGCCGACTCCAGGCTGGCCCCGCAGGGGATTCAGTACTGTTTCACCGCTCAAAACTCTCGGTTTTGGACCTGTCCACCTGTGACCCGATGGACATACCAGTTGTGTACTGGGATTATGGCCATGGTTGTCCCCATAGACTGATGCAATGATCACATTTTTCCAGATCATTCAATTGCTTGGTATGCATTCGATCATCTCTTGAAGTGTTTGGATACACACAGATACTGCCAGGATTAAATTGCTCAGTCATTGCGGAGTCCCAGGAGGGAAATTTCTAACCCTTGCCTTGGAGCGAGGCACAACACGAGAGCAGCAGTGCCGCGGCTACAGCCGATCAATTGGCGGAGAGCCTCCGAGTCACTTGGGCCGCACGAAGGTGACCAGTGGTCCACTCGGTTGTCAGTTGGTTCGAAGCTTTGGAAAGGGGGCAAGGCAAAAAGCTCCGGCAACTCTGGAGGTTGAGACACTTTTTGGAGATCATTGGACGCCTTTTCATGCAAAGCTGCAAACATGGTAATAGATGTTGCCGCTGATTCCCGCGATTGATTTTTCTAGGGGTCTTGCGGTGGTGAAAAAGTTGCAGAATATTTTTTGGATGCCAGCAATCCGAAACGCAAAGCCTTTTGCAGTAAAGGTCTGCAGCCCAGTTGTTGAATTCCTCTCAAATCGTGGTAGGACATTCTGCCCTCCGGCCAGTTTTAGCAGTCTTAGGTTGGGAAAGGAATAGTCTTGCCATACAATGGGCCAGTTTCACCTGTTGCACTCTTGTAGATACTGGTGCACGTGGAGTCAGGTGCAATATGAAGGGCTGAAACGCATTGAATGCCTTTTGGACGTCATCTCGAAGTCTGGAGATGCGGCAGCCATGCAGGCCACCGCAAGAGGTGAAATGGGTCGAATGCTGGAGTTCTTCTAGGGAGCTCTTTCGTAAATAGAGCTCTTTCGTATATAGATAATGAGCAGATCGATGAGGTTCAGCCTGCAGTTCAGAGGATCATTCTTGGGCAAGCACTACAGGATGATGGTTTTTCACCAGCTTGATGGCTTTGTTTGGTTTCTGGATGTTTTTGGATTTTTAGGAGATCGAACTGGTACTGCCTTGAAACCCAGCTTAAAAGCCTCAACAAGTTCAGTGCCTCAGCTGGGAGAACACTGGTCCATCAAAGTGGGGCCATAAATGGGTTGCCATTCTGTCTGCCTTCAAGACTTCCAGGCTAAGCAGTCCAGCTTCAGACCACAAGTTGCAAGGATTTGTTGGTGAAAACGAAGCTGTCTCTTCAAGTATGGAGTTGCATGGACTCGTTAGAAACCCAACACAAATGGACTGGCATTTTGCAGGGTCACTGGGCAGAGTTTTGAATTCGCTGCTCACACATTTGGGCAAACATGGAGGTATACGCAGTACATGCAAATATATATATATTAATTATATGTGGTGTATGTACAAATATGACTGTACTATCTATGTACATCTTCAATTTGTGAAAACATGTGATGTCCGGTCCGTTGCTTGCTGCCAGGCCTGTACGACCGCCGCGCACGACACCTCCTCGCTGAACATCATCGTGCCAGCAGTTCCAGCTGCGCAAGCCTGTGACGCGGGTCCGGCGCCCGCAGGTTGTCCAGCGTAAGATCCGATGGCTGTGCCCGTTGGAAAGGCTTGGAAGCCTCCTTGACCCAGTTCATGAATGAACCATTATCAACTTGATACCAACCATTATCAAGGATTATCAACCACAGTTCACCAGAGTTGAAGATTTCTCATTCATACTCAGAATTATACTTAGTTTATTTGGTGGAGATCATGTGATTTCTCAGGGTTAGAGGCTCTTTCCGATAGTCATTTGGAACAAAGTTCCAGTTAGAGCGAGAGATTGCAATCTGGCACCTCTGGGTCAGAAAAGGATGTGCGGCCGTTGATGGTTGATCCTTGCTTTGGTGGTGGATCCTTGCTTTGGTGGTTGTAAGCGAATTCATGTCCTCCGTTCATAGCTTCGACTTGTTTGGCAGCAGGGCAGGGATAGTCGATTCACCCGTTTAGCACCACCCAAGGTGAAAGAGAGCCTGATCCTCCCAAGACATGACTAGCTCAACTTCAATTGAGGTGTCCAAACTGCTCCAAACGCCCAATCAGCCAATGACAAACAAGATCTCGGAGCAGGCAGAACAGAGCAATGGGTCTTGCATGGAGCTTACTGCGGCCATTTACCTCAAAAACAACTTCGAGAGCCTCATGGTGTGACCAACTTTCCCAAGGTCCATTTGCATGCCAAAGAGCAGTCCATCTCAGATGCAACCACTGCAAACCACCACCGGAAGTGAAAACCATTAAAAAAAATCCATCGCATCCTACGTGGTCATTTAATTCCAATCCTGCCACCATTTTGACTGCGCGAAATTTTCAAATCCAGAGGCCCGATTGTTGCGTGCAGATGTGCCAGTCGATGTTTTCCAAATGGATTCCGCATAAAAATTCTCGAAACCTATATAGGAAAAACGTAACCCAAACTGCCAATACTGTCTCAATCGCTGTTGAGCTCGTTCCACCATTACCCTGTTGAAACCTTGGACGGATCCATGCTGGCCATCAAAAAGGGAATGTTTTATTCAACGTCTTAAAGGTTTGTCCACAGCCGGGTTTGTAGTGAAAAGGCGCCCCGCAATGCTTCTGCCAGCGCAAAAATCATGTTGCTTTTCAGGTTGTTGTGTGTCAAACCCTTCTTTGATGCGATGAAAAAATACAACATATGATAAGAAAAAAGAAGGGTTTTCGCAATGGGTCCAAAGTCACCCACTTGCAAAAAGAAACCAAATTGTTTGTGGGCCACATTGCCAGGTGATTTAAAAACAAGGGTCGCCATTAAAGTGACATATGGTATTCAAGGTGTTTTGATGAAGTTTCATGAGCGTAAAGGAACGCTGCTCAACCGACATGTGTCCTGAAAACTATAATCTAATTTTTTCAATGTTGTGATCAGGCCTGCTGTGTTGTATGGTTTCCTAAGCAGTCCTTTGACTACGACCCACCTTTCTCATTTTGAAATTGTAAGGAGATGAATGCTACGGTCGATAGTTGTTTGGTTGGTTGGTTGATGTTGGTTGGCTCCCGATGCGGGACGGCAATTGGCATTCTGCCATGCAACAAATGAATTCAGAACTGGCAGCTGCGGAACGTAACAACCCTTTAAAGTCATGGAGGGACAGCTGTTTGATCGGTCAATCTCAGTTTGCTGCTTGCGATGCGTCTCGAAGGGACAAGTGGCCAGCAATACTTTGCAGTTGCAACTCGCGCGAAAGTTGGAAACAAAAAGTGTTTACATGCCCCGCAACAGCTTTGATGGGATGATCATGCATTTCAGTCACAATGGCCGTTGGCGGCACAAAATGGGCAGCAATGGCTCCACATGAAAAACATGTTTACATTTTTCTCGGGATTATATATGTTGGTTGAACGTTCGTGACTCTCGTTTTTCTTGATGTTTCTCGTGGACCATAGCCGTGGGCTTGGCTTGGATGGGAATGTGTGCATGTGTGCGTGCGGACGAACGATGGTTGAACAAAACCGATGGTACAGATAGAAATTGCTGTGGTGCATCAGTGCATGAGGCACAAATTTGGAAGGAAGAGGCGCGGGTTTCCTGTTTGCCATGTGAAAAAGATGTTCCCACCAAATGGCCGCAGGGGATTCCAGGCAGATTGTGCATGTTTTGCAAATTCATGAGGACACTGCCTATATCGAATGTCTCGCTCGTTTCTGAATGGTTGCCAAAGTTGCAGCTTTTAATTTTCAATAACGTGTGCCTGTCGGCAACCCCTTTTATGCAGGAAGGCGAAATTGTCATTCAGTCGCCCTCTGCGGTCGGCAGAAGTCATCCACAAGATGAAACCCAAAGCCAACATCTTTAGCCAAAATTTCCCACGTGCCAAATTGGTGGGCTTTGGCTTTGGCTTTGACTGTGGCCTGTGCCGTAACTTGGCCGACCCGTTTTTGGCGCAGGCGCCTTTGACGTCGAATTTTTTTTGACAAACACGATTGTGTAAAATCATTTTTGTACATGTTTCAAGCTGCATCCTTCGTTGATATCCAATCACCCAAATTTATTATGTTTTTTTGCAAAATGTCTTCAATTTTGTTGTTTGTTTTTCCGTCGTTCGAGTCTGCTTTGGCCGCGCTTCCAGTTCAGGATGCTTCGCATTTCGTTGCGCCCGTCAGTTCTAAAACACTGATGAAAACACTGATGCAATTTGCCAGCAGAAGAGAGGTAAACTAACTAACTCAAACGCCTACCCATTGCAGGGTCACGATCTCTCAGTATAGTTTTGTTTGTGCAAAATTTTCCGGCTATCATGTTTTCACGCTTGGACCCCCACTGGGCAGCCAATGGGCAGACAGGCTTCGATTCGATTCGATTCGATTCGACTCGATTCGACTCGACTCGACGGTCCCTTTTGGCAATCGGCATGCAGGATCCAAACCTTGATTAAGAGAGCCTCGCCAATCGAAAGGCATGGACATTATGTTTGTTTTGAAACAAATTGACGGACAACCTTTTTGGCGCCATGAACTGCTCAGGTGGTTGCAGCGTTTGCCAACACGATTGTCCCGTCCGGATGAAAAATTAAACCAATTCCCTCTAGGGCATCCGCCAGTGCGTGCAAAATAACGCCGGCCAGTCCATGTAGCAGTAAAAAAACACAATGTCCCCCACAAATCTCAGGTCCAACAAATGAGTCTCGGCGTCGCCCAAGTCAAAACGTTGCACGCTAACAACAATGCCGCTCTTGCGTCTTCGTTGCCACGGTGGGTTGGAAAAAATTGGGTTAAAAAGTTTAAAACATGGTTGGTAACGCCCTTGCAAGAGTTGCACGTGTAGACATCTGATTTGCACCGTTGCGGGACGACCGGTGCTTTGTCCAAAAATGTAATTGCACTGGGTAAATTTTTTTCCAAACGCCATTTGGACGGAATCTATATTGATTGTGTGGCTAGTTGATTTCCAACTGCGATCGTTTATTTTTCTTCCGTTGCCGCGTCCGAACCACGCAAGGCATGATCGTAGAAAGACACGGGGATACACAATAACTTTTAAAACGGCAACGAAATGTTGCAGATGTTTTGCCCCCAAGCGATCCAAACATGATTTTATGTGGTTGCGTCAGGCCATGGTAACCCAACTGTGACTTTGCTAATCCAGACAAACAATCACCCGCTCTTTGTCATGGACAACCGGCGCCACGACTTAGTTTACTTGTAATAAAAATTGACACAGGGTTTCGGGTTGATGCGAAAATCGGCCATTCATTTGTTTTTGGCGCAAAGGGTTAGTGCGGTTTGACGTTGCGTCACAGTAATGTTTGTCGGCGCAACATAGGCTTGAACATAAGGTTGAACATGTTCAAATCGTTTGTGCCAATGATCAGTATTTTTGCGCATCGTGTCATGGTACCTCACCCGGCAGGAGCCGAGACCCAACCAATAAACGGCGGGATGTCAAAACAAAATCTGTGTGTCAGATAAGAACAACGATTGCTGATGTTGAGTCATGGCAACGCTGTTTCCATCCCACGCGTCGTCCGTCAGATTCTTTGGGAAGGTGTTCGTAGCAAAGCGAGGCCTTCCGTGCAGAGAAAATCTGAAAACAAGGGAAAAAATGTCCCGCACCCGCGTTTTTGCTTGCGCTTTCCATTTGTCCAACTCAAAAAACCCAAGCTTCAACCGATTGTGGCCAGAATTCCACGGCGCAAAGTGCGCCAACATGCGCTTTGCAACTCGCAGGTGTGACGGGCACCCACTTTGTAACCAACACCCTTGACTTGGAAGCGTTCAGTACAAACATGGCGTTGGATTATGATTGAGTGCACGCACAAGGACTTTCCATGAAATTGGCCTGGCGCGGGCCCAAACTCCAGCACTGGAAGCAAACTTATCGGAGATTCAAATGGTGCGTGGCCGTGTCTCATCGCAGCAGGGATGGGAATAGTTCAAATTCAAAACGCAGTTTTGTCGCACTTGTGCGTGGATGGAGGGTATGGATGACTTGATGTTGCATGCTTCCACACTCGTGTATATGGTGATCGAAAACTGGTCGTTGAGCTGCAGGTATTTGGCCGGAGTTGAATGCCGCTAGGAACAAAAATTTGACAACAACCGTCTTAAACCCTATGCCGGTAAAAAATGTTGGTGAACATGTGGATGTCATGGATGGTACGAAAAGAAGGAGGTATTTGGGCCGCAACCTGCCGGCAGATCGTAGCAAGAACTCGGATGTTAAGCTGGCGCGTAGGCTACCAATTGCATGGGCAAAATTTCATAAATACAAGATCGTACTTTCCAACAAACATGTTTCATTGAAATTAGGACTGTCGTTTTTGACGCTTTTGTGTCTCCATCCGTGCTTTGCTGTTTGGCGGCATTGCCGCTAGCCGAAGTACATTTGCAGAGGCTCAATCTCGCACAGTGTACAAGCCGCGTCGAATGCTTCGATCAATGTGGGTTTCCGTTGTTCGGTGTCACTGGAGGGACGCAAGGAGACGAATGAATGCATAACTGGAAATGTCTTTGTCGTTACATCCAAGTCAGCCGCGGACCAACGCAATTTGCAAGGACCAATTCAGGCCGTCCATGCGCATTGCGGCTCATACGGACCATTGGCCAGCACATTCCGCCGGGCAAGTGGGACAACAACTCTTTGTTTTACTGCCAGCTCGGAAGCCACGACGCCCGCAACAAAAATGGGATGACATCCTGCGAAAATTTTCGCAACAGACATTTCAACAACCAAAACGGTTTTTCATAACTCGCGGCATCGCAGGTTGGCACGTGCAAGAGGATGCATATGTGGCATTCGGTCAACAAAAATTTTTCAAAGTAAATGTGTGTGACGCAATGTCGCAATTGACGACTTGCTTGTCCCAATCCCGTGAGGGGGAGCTTGTGAAACTTCTGAAACGCATGGTGCTGATGGAGCCTTTGCGGGGTTCCGCGTCCGATGTTTCAATTGTGTATATAGTGTGGATGCTTCCAAAAAAATTCAGCAAATATCGGGTTTTTTGGGGTAGGATTTTGGCTTGATTCTGTTGCGCGGGATGCCTTCGTCATTTTAGAAACAATGTGTGGCAAGTCGCTCGAATGGTCAATGCCTCTGTTGTGCGCCAGTGCGGCTTTGATGAAAGCTTTTGACCGCATCGAATTTGATTCCTTGTGTTTTGCCAATATTTACGAGTGCTTGCATCCATATACAGTCAACAAAATGGTTCGATCTAACGAAAAGATCTGCGTACCGAACGTGGAGTCAAACAGGGGACGTCATCAGCCCATTGCTCTTCAATGCTGCCCTTGAACATGCTTTACGAAAATGGATGTTTCGACTACATCAATGTGGTTGGGATGTTGGAGCGGATGAATGTCCAACCAATGTGCGGTATGCAGACGACTTGATCGTATATGCAAAAAGTGAAGCAGAAGTGGTGCTGATGATGGAGGTTTTCATTGAGGAATTGTCATTGGTGGGATTTAACTTGAAGAGCGCAAATGAAAATGTTAACCACAGAAATTTCGCAACGTTCAAATTTTGTGGAAGTGAGGGGTGATATGGTGGAAATTTGGCATGGCACGGATCAGCACAAATATTTTTTTTTTTTGGGCATCCGGGTGGTCAGGGAGAAGGGTGCTAAGGAGGGGGGATTGTCCATCCGGGGGCAGGGCGGCGGCGGCGTCCCATTCGAGGTGTGTGGCCGCGTAAGAGCGTTGCGCCGCACACGTGAGGAGCGCTCTCCACGGAGCCATCCAGGCCGACGCCGTGCTGGCTTGGAGTATGCGAGGCGCGGCTCTAGCACGCGCCCGCGCCAAGTCACGGACCAGGTGGACAGCTTCTGAGGGTAGTGTCTATGGCGAGTTGTGCTCCATGGTAAAGGGGGAGGCCGGCGGCCAACACCTCCAGCCGCATTTCGTCCGGGCGGTCGACCGGGAGGTTGAAATCCCGCAAGAGGACGTTGGTTCTTACCAATGCCCCGGCCCGTTCGAGGGCGCCAGCCCGACTTCTGATGGCTCCAGATCGGGGGCAAGAGGAGCGGTGGTCGCCAAGGGCATCGTGTACCGTGCCGCATCGGCAATGGGATGGGGTCAACGGAAGGGGCAAATGGAGGCGGCGGAGCAAAAGGATTCGGAACAGGTGGGTAGAGAACGTAGATTCCGACCGGGTGGGGTGGACGGTCAGCCATCGGGCGGCGTACGGTCCGGGCGGACAAAAAATTGCCAGGTGACGTGAAGATAAGGGCTGGCATTGATGTAGCGCATCGTGTTCAAGTGGCTTGGATGAAATTTCATGAGCACAGAGGAACGCTGCTCGATCGACACGTGTCCTTGAAATTGTGGCTGAACTTCTTTGATGCTGTGATCACGCCCGCTCGGTTGTATGGTTTGAGGACTTGTCCATTGACTTTCAACTTTTCAACTTTCAATCCCGCATGCCTGTCGGCAGCCCCTTTGGGCGCAGGAAAATGGAGGTGAAACGCGTCACTCAGTTGTCCGCTGTGGCCGGCAAAAGGCGCAAAAGTCATCCATGAGCTGAAGCCAAAAGCCAGCATCGTTGGCCAAACTTTGCCATGTGTCAAGTTGGCGGAACCGGCAATATTCAACAAATTTCGAAGACCAAATATGCCGGGGTGGACCAATGCGGCGACGACCTTCCGGAAACCAATTCAGCAAACGACGGACCCAACGATGTGAAGGAACGTTGGCGATGTACACGCCCAATTTCCAATGTTGTTCCAAGCTTCTCTGCGACCATGTCTTCATACCACACCGAATAGTGAAGAATCGCAATCTGTCATTCCAGTCATGCAAAATTTCATGCCATGGACGAGACCAATCTATATTTCCCGGCGGGCCGACCATGATGCGTAGCAACCGTCGCCAAGTGACATCCATTTGTTCAAGGTCTCCTTGGCGAACTTGGCGGTGACCCGAAGCAAACAAGGCAACAGGCGTAATGACCGAATCAAAATAACGCAAACGGTCTTTCAATGGAATTTTCCTGTCACATAGCACAGAACGGTTGGCAAAGAAACTCTTGGAAGCGGCTTGTAAATGATGATCAACATCCAATTTTGTTCTGCCAGCCACCCCTGTTCCCAGAATACAACCCAACCACTTGTGTCCAGCAGTGCCGGATTTGATTTGTATTTTGCACTGCTGCTCTGTCAACAAGAAAGTTGGCGCTCGAGCTTCGTTGGTGAGGATGACTGTCTTACCTGCATTCAATAGAAGGCCAACCTGTTCAAGTTCAAACACGAGACAATCCAAAAGAAATTTGCACTCCGCAGCCGTGCGGGCAAATAACAATATGTCATCCGCAAACCTTAGGTCCAACAAAGGTGGCATCCCATCGCGCAAATCAATGCCAAAACCGTGCTGTTCCACTGTGGCTCGCCATTTTTGCATTGCCCACTCAAGAAGTGACGTGAACAAGCGCGGACTGAGAATGCATCCTTGGCGAACACCACTGTTGATCGGAAAGTGTTTGCTGGCATCCTGCGAGGTTTGAACACACCCACATTGATTTGAATAGAGGCATTGGATCAACCAAATCAAGTGTTCAGAAACACCATGGTTTCCAAGGGCTGCCCATAATTTGTCCCAATGAACACGGTCAAACGCTTTCGAAAGATCCAAGCTGATCACCCAAATCGGCATGTTCACTGCCAAAAATTTGTCGACAACAAGGTTTGCAGAGATCAGGTGCTCCTCGATGCGATAGTCAGAACGAAAACCGTGTTGTTCCTCAGGTTGGCAAGCCTCCAAAATAGGGTCGATACGGGCAAGGATCATGTACCCAAAAACTTTGTACAGGATTCTGAGCAAAGCAATTGGCCTGAAATCGGTTGTGTTCCGGGCATGTTGAAATTTCGCGAGCATGATGAATCGCGTCACAGTCCATGAATCGGGCACCTCACCTTTGAACAGGACATCGTTATACAACGACAATAAATCAGCCAAGAAATCATCAGGGGCGAATTTCACCATTTCAGCCACAACACCAGTATCATCGCTGCACTTGTTATTTTTCAGTTTACGCACTGCCTGTTTCAACTCCTCGAACGCCAAGGGTTGCTCAGTCAACACCGGGCGTTGCCACTGCAAACTTGGGTCTCCGGAAAACAACTCTGCCAACATGGTGCCAAAATCATCCGCCAAAGGTTCTGGCAACAAGCGTTTCCCAAGTAAAGGCGCATCCAACATCCGCAAAGTTTTCCACCACAATGGATTGGCGAGTTTCTCTTGCAACTGCACCGACTTCCATGCATTAGTTTCTTGCCGATGCTGTTTTCGGATCTGCAAACTGAGTTGTTTCCGTTGCTCAAGGTCAGCACTTGTTTTCCGCTGTTGCCGTAAGGACCTCAAATAATTGGATGGCATAAATTTCACACGGCGTTTGTCAACATGACCACCCACAGCAGCAGCGTGCGTCAAAGCACTTTCCAATGATGTAAAGGATTGTTCGTTTCGTTTTTGCTGGAAATTTTTGATTGCATTTTGAAAAAGATATGGTTCCCCAAGATTGTTCATAAACGGTCGCCAGCCTTTCAGGGATGCACGTTTTTTGTTGTGTCCACGAAGAAGCCGCCTGTAGCCAATTCTGCAATGAACGCACCGGTGGTCAAGCCCAATCGGCATAGCAAAGTCGTGCCAAACTTCAACCAATGTGAAGCGCAAATCCCCCAGGATAAAATCAAGTTGAACCAACGCACCATCCGACGACCTGCGACATGTCCAAAAGTCTCTTGCATGACCTTGGCGGCTCAGTATCATAAGCCCTTCTTCCAAAACAAATTGCACCAAAGAGTCACCGCGTTCATTCCTTTCCCCAGCACTGCCGGCACCAACCACCTCAACCCGACTTGTCCATTGACCAGTGCCTAATTTTCCAGACCTTGATGTTGTCTGGACGCGAATGCTAAGGTCGATGTTGGTTGGGTTCCGGTGCTGGATGGGGATTGGCATTCGGTGATGATGCAAAAAATGAAAAATGGGCAGCTGCAGAGTGTATATATCCTTTGAAATCGTGGGCGGAAAAACTTGTGGTTGGTCAATTTCAATTCGCTGTTTGCATTGCATGTCAAGGAAAGTGATGGCCAGCAATAGTTTGTAGTTGCAACCCGTGCCAAAATTGGACGCGCAGCTTTGTTTCCAAGCTTCACACACGTCAAGGACGTCCCCAGCTAAGATGGGATGACCGATTGAGCGCTCTTTGACACACCATACATTTCATTCACCATGGCTTTCGGCAGCGCGGAATGTGCAGCAATGGCTGTCACATGAACAATCTTTTGTACAGTTTTGTCGCAGCAATGGTGATTGAATGTGTGTAATTCTAGTTTTTCTTTTCCCATGCCCCTTCTGGACCGTAGCAGTGAACTTGACTCGGACGGGGATGCGTGCATGCGGGATTTTTGGGGCAAAAATTGTTGTTAAACAACGTTCGAATTCCGGTAGTGAAGCAGGACATGAAGGACATCGTTGGCGCGTTCCGAGGATGTTTTTGATTCAATGATAAATCGAAAAAACCGGACCAAAAATGTAGGCAAAGTTGTGACGTTGCAGGCGAACAAAACGTAAAACAATCGGAAGTTCGGACCACGAAATTGCAAGTATCAACGCGAAAAGCAAGATGATTTCGCCGAGGGCCAATGGATGATGCAGCTTGGAACATGCACCAACATGATTAAAAAAAACATTTTTGTTGTGGAAAAAAATTGTTTCAAAGGGCCCGAAACAGGCCGGAATGGCAATATTGAAAGCCCTGAGTTCAAATGATGTTGCGGATCTAAAACTGAAATGGCAATAGTGAAAAACAACGGGTAGAAATTCCGCACTGTTCCTTGAGTGATGCGGGGGAGAGACGCCAAGGGGGGGCATAGCGATTCTTGTTGTATCCTTGTGTTTCGCTATGATTTGTATCGTTTATGTCGGGTCTTTTGTTTCAGTATGTATTGCCATGAATAGCTACACAATGATAAGCATGTTAGCGTCGAAATCGCTGCTGCAGGTGATTTCCCGTGTTTCCGTTTAGGAAAAAAAATTTTTGCTGTTCCTTGCTGCTGTTCCTTGGTGCTGCTCTTTGCTGCTGTGCGTTGTCGTTTTGCAGGATTAGTATTCAGCAGCATGGAACAGCATCAGATGGCAACCTTGGATTCAGCAGCCCTGAAACCCGAGTTTCGAAACAAATTTTCATTGACATAAAAAAATGTTGTGACTTTTCCGTGGCAGGGTTGTAGCGATATGATCCTAGGCGAATTCTGGCAATCAAACAACACTGCTGTGACTAAAACCCTTGACTGTATCAAAATGTTGGAAATTTGCAACAGGTATTGCCAATGCACCTTCAAAGAGGTGGGTGAAAGCGTTTTTGTCCGGGACGGCGGTGCTGGGACGACCTGTGCAAACATGGGCAGGACATACGAATGTGGCACATCTTGACCCGTCAGTGTGCGGAGATCAGTTTGACATGAAAGAAATGACCGTTTCTGGTTTCTGAATAGTTTTCATTTATATATTGTTTGATTTCTGACTGGTTTTTGTCGTCAGGGGGCCGACCGACGATCAGGCGCGAAACGAAATATGAGTATGCACAAATCATACAAGTCTTTACATTTTGCATTTAATTGAGTGTGCATACATTTTTCTTATTCTAATCTTAAATAATTTGACGCTAGGATCCCGCCCTCAACAGAGGCCGCTTTTGGGCACGTAGCCTGCCGACCCACGCATGCAGCACCAAGCCTTTGGGGTGCTCCAACCCGCAGTTTTGCACGCATCCATTACCCGCCATGTTGACAGGTGCAAGTTGAGCGCTTTTCGCAATTATTGTGGTGGGCCAAAACCTTGCCGCATGACATGCCACCCTTCACACGCATTGTTCAACCAGGTGTGCCCCCAGCATATTTTCAAGCAGTTCCGGGGAGTTTGAATGCGACAATGGAGGTACTCGCGAATATAAATCTGCCACCAAATGCAGGCAAAATGGAAGAGCTGAACGGATTGATTTTTCCATCCCGTATGCGCGTACGGCCAATGGAAAAAATTAGGGTAATCTGCGGGTCTGGCGGGTTGGCGAGTGCGCCAAGTTGAACTCCCATGATGTCCTGCGTGCCGCTCCGAACTTGAATGCAAAATTGTGCCGCGAAAACGGTGGTTTGTGGAAACTCTTTTCATGTTGCTCCTATTTGTCGGTTCAAGACTGGGTGATCGTACTGTCCCCGGGGGGAACAAGGATTGGTTCAATGGTATACCAAATGCACCAACCCCAATGCAGGGGCACACCCACCCGAATCAATGAAATAAATATGTGATATTTGTTTTTGAAAAATCAAACGTTGCGTTGGTGCAGTGTGTTCAATCTTTGCTTTTCCCGATTGTTTGACGCAACTGGCGTTCGAATTTTTCAGCGTTGACGTTTTCGAACGAAACATGGTGTCCAAATTTTCTGATGTTGGGATCAATGCCACCGCCTGTCCGTTGGCATGCGGGGCCATGGTGGTTCGTAGCGCTGGCTGTGGTGGTCCAGGACTGAAAGTTGCCTGGGAAGAATCATGGACGTTTGTTGGAAACGGCATGCAAGGACTTTTGGAAATGACAAAATTGGAAAACCAATTGTGAGGGGGCCTGTTCTTTGAAATCATTCGTCATTTCTTGCTGTCAAATTGACGATCATGGAACCGTTAAGATGGGATGACTTTTCCACACAGAACGTGTGGTCCATGATCGAAAATATGGTTTGGCACATCACCGTGCGCCACCTCTTGTCACACTCAGGTGATAAGCCGCTGTTGGCCAACTGGACCTTTTGGGAGTTGGCCGCGTTGCTTTGCTGTGCCACAGGCAGGAACCACTTCGCTTGGGGTCGACCCGGGCCGATCACAGCAGAAGCAGAAATCAATAGTGGTTTAAAATGGTTCATGTCCAACAATGGCTGGTCATGGCTCTAAATTTCTCATCTTTTGTGCCGAGTTTTTTTGGGCTTGAGGACAAGAAAATGCCTTCCTTGACTGCATCTGGGTAGTCCCATCAAGTTGTGACATGGCCGATTTGAGCGTGAGGTCGCGACACCAAAACCTGATGTGCAAGGAACTGAGCTGATGCAATTCTTGCACTGGAGGGAACGCAGGGAAAGGGCCGGGTGGTTCTTCGGTCAGATGCAACGAATTCTTTCCTGTCAGAAATCCCTTTGTGTTGACAGAGAGTGAGGAGAATTGGTTGCCGGCAACATCTTTTGTTTTGGCATGTTTTTGTTGGATGATGTTGGATGTTCATTCGGTAATTAGTCACAAAATGCAGAAATCCACATCGATGATCATGTTATGTCGCAACATGCCATTCCACACTCTCTTTCATGCTGCATGTTTGGTTCGAGAGAGACTAGCTTCGTGCTGGCCTCGCCATACTCTGCCATGCTCGCAATGAAGTTTGTAGGCGGATCTCGGGCGGGTCTCACACAGTCAGGTTGGCAAAATGACCAGTGTTTTGAAATCGGCCTATCCTTGCAAATGTTGGTTCGACAGGTTTCCAAAATGGTCCGGGTATCAGGTCATAGTAGGTCACTCAAATGCCGTAGAATCTACGGTTTGCAGACTGGTAGGCACTTATTTATAAGCAGATTGCAACGCTTCATCCAAGTTCGTGACCTCACAAATCCCAACATTACATCATGAATGCCTAGCTGCAATGCACAAATTTGTAGCCCAGGGATGTTGCATTGTTGCAGGGGCGCTGGTACATTGATGCTAGTTGACAACAGGATTTTTTAGGCCACCTTCACACCACAATTGGTCGCTGGAAGGCCTGATGCTGGCGACGCTGGGGCCCACCCTAGTGGCCGGTGCGGCAAAGCGGGGGCCCAAAGCATTCCCAGGTTAGCCAAGGGAGGAGCTGTGGGCCCAAGTGCCAGGAGATAGAGCATGTTGCCTGTCATTTCCCTGGCCACTTCTCGGAGCCAGACATGACTGGTGAGGTCAAGGTCCCAGATAGCTTTTAGCAGTCGTGATCACGTAGCTTGGTTTGACCATGTTGGCTATGTGTCTAATGCACTTGTGCTGTTCAAGGCAACAGATACGATTTTTTTTTGGACTGGGATGCTTTATTTACGGAATGGCTCATCACAGCTGAATTGCTTGTACTTACAAATATTCCCCTGTTGTGCCGAAAAAATCAAAAAATCACTTACAATGGCCTCTGACGTGGTTCGTTGGGATTCTGATATTTGCTGGTGGAGTTTCTTTTCATCGGACCCCAGAATTGCTTACAACAAAACAGGGACCAAGAGCCCAGGATTATTTTCAAGTTGGTCTCATGTTGCACTTCCTCCATTGGACAGAGCCCATAGAATCCCAATGAGCTCAATGCCGTGGGGCCCATGTGTCTACAGCCACCGCACTGCAGGTTCATGGCGCCCAGTCCAAACCTTAGCTGTCATCGGGTGCGTCAGAAGCAACTTTTCAGATCGCCATTCCATAGCAATCAATACAGTTTTTTCGAGGCCCAAGTGTCACGGTGCTCAGTGTAACGGTGACCATGAATAGTGGGGGTCGTGGTAAACATCCTCGGTTTAACAGCTGCTACCTCTTTGGGAGCACTTATGTCCTTGTCCACCTGCTGGTGGTGAAGTCTTGTGATGAGATTGGTTGTGCTTATCCTAAGGTGTCAGTTGGGTTGGTGTGTTGATTCATGGGTGTGTTGTTTTCTTCCGTTACCCTCCATTCGGTTTTGCTACCTGAACATCCTGATTCAGCCCTACCATCTAGAATTGCCCGCGGATATGATCACTGATTTGCCAGCAGGAACGGGACACTAACCCAGCTTGAACATAGTCCCCCACACACGAACATCAACCTGACTGTTTTGTTTGGAGGATGGTGAACCTATCACCATGTTCCAAGTCAAAGGTCCACCAAACAGCGGATTGACCATGACAGCCCCAATGAACTACTAAACTCAGCAGAAATGATCACTAGTACATACTAGTATTGTCATGTAAGCATGATGAAGAAAGATCCAGCAAAACAGAATCCAATACCCATGATCCAATCACAAAACGTTTCTTTAAAATCTGGTCAGCTTCCCTGGGCGGGGTAATGTGGATCCTGGATAATCATTAACATAACAGTCCCGAACCACTATTATCCATTCATGATTTGCCATGAGACATCATGAAACAACGAATGAAATCATTCCT
>VSDK01027579.1:47483-86160 GCA_009767595.1 Symbiodinium kawagutii
GTTCCTTCATCACTTCTCATCTTCACCATCACCCAATCGGAAGCTGAGCACCACGGCACCTGGGAGTACTTCCGAGGCGGCGCCAACCAGGAGGCTGGAGCTGTTCCAGGAGTAGAGATTGCACCTGCCTTGAGGTATGCAAAATTTGATAAATAATATATAAACAGTTGATAGACACACACACATTCGATACACAAACTCTTGGAGATGGCGATGGAGAAAGGAAAACCATAAAGTAAATGGATATGAAATATATAACTAAGTGACTGACTGATGAACTAACTTACCAACTAACTAAGCAAGTAACTAAGTAAGTAAGTATCTAACCAAGTAACCTACTAAGTCGATATGCATGTGTGTGTGTGCCTCGCCGGACGCCCGAATACTCAAAAATGAATGGCCATAGCCGGACCGGCAACCCAGCGAGAGAGAAAATCCGATAGACAGATACATAGACAAATATAGACAGATAGATAGATAGACAGACAAACAGACAGACAGAACGATAGATAGGTAGATAGACAGATAGGTAGGTAGATACATAGATAAATAGACAGGTTAGATAGATAGAGAGCTAGATAGATAGATGGATAGATTGACACACACACACAGATAGATAGATAGATAGATAGATAGATAGATAGATAGATAGATAGATAGATAGACCATGATAGACAAATGCACAAATATATAGATAGAGAGACAAATGCACAGATACATAGACACAGAGAGAGATAGAGATAGAGATGGTTGGACCGCCAGAGAGGCAGACATTGATATTGTTGGATTGATTCATTGGGTTGATGGACTCATCCAGTGATGGCCATGGCACAAGTGGACAGGTGAAGCGAAGTATACGCGCGCTAATGAGATACACACACACACACATGAAATACAACAGAAACAGCATTAGTTGGGTCAGCTTCAGAACCCAGCCACCTCGCAGCACTGCCAGCAGCCAGCAATGCTGGAGGCCTTTGCGTCGCTTTTGCGGGTGAAGGGACAACCTTTGGATCCCATGGTGTCGGGACTCTCAAGGTTTGGGATTGGAGCAGGCAGGGCAGATCGCAAGACAAGTTGCCCACCTCTCCCAACACGAATTGCTTTACTCAAAGGCCGGAGATCCCAACTGAATACCCTCAACTTCGAGGGGTCTAGAGTACCCAACCCCCAAGGGTTGACCAGCCAAAGGTCTAAAGTACAAATGTTGTACTTTAGACCCCTGTGGGGCTCTACTTGTTTAGACCCTTGTGATGTTCGGTTTCCTAGGCTCATATCAGACGCGGCCAAAAAATCAAGTATCTCTTCAAAGGAGTGTTGAACTTGAGTTTAGTCATTTGGCCAACCATTTTTGTTGATCACCCTGATCGTCATTTGGCCAAAGAGGGAGGCAATGACCAAACACAGGACCTCCCACCGCCAAAATCGAAAAAGTGTTCACTCCTGACAACATAGTTTTGCAGCAGTCAACTGCTCGTTTGATCTTGGTGTTTTCGCAGTCCAGCCTGCACAAAATATTTTCCAAGGGAACGTTGTTGATGGAAAAACTACTGTTTGGGTCTGGCTGTGTCACCAAGAGCAAGATTGGGGCGAGCAAAAAATGCTCACGGACCAGTGTCGAGGGGGGAAAAAAGGTTGAACATTTTAGCGTGGCAGCAGCAACGGAAATTGGACGCAGTTAAGTTTATTTTATTTTTTACCTAATGGTAAGCCAGTGGCAAATTTGTCTCTAGCGGACTTTGATTGGAATGGGGGTGTCGCAAGACGCTGTTTGATCATCATTGCATTGGGTCAAGGGGAAATGAACTTAGACCCCTGACATCCAAAAAGCTGAAGGTCTAAACATGTTGACGGCAACCCCTGGGTGAATCCAGTTTAGACCCCAGTTTTTGGGTCTAAACAGTGAACCCAGGTCCCTGGCCTGGAAGTAGATAGGATCCAACTGAACTGCGACATCCCAGGTTTCAGCAATGCCGCAAGGGACACAACCCTGCCTAACAAGCAGGACCAGCTCCCTAATATTCCTGACCAAAAACTTCTGATCCTTTGTGAGTGGTACTTATTTTGCACTCAACTGACTCAACTGGGTGGCATTTCCAGTAACAACATGGCCATGTTTGCAAGATGATGAGTGCTATGCATTTAGGGCGCAATTGGCCTTGCTCGCACTGACTGTTGGAATTTTCCGCTGATCCCATTTCACCCAAGTGTCCTTTTTGGAGCGGAGGGCTCAGCAGTGGCAGAAAGGGTTGCATCTCATGCGGCACCGGATAGGTTTATCCAAACAGCCAGGCTGGATGGCTGGATGTTTATGTTGCATGTAAGTTGCGTTGAGTTCTCCTTCTCGATGAGAAATCCTATGACTCGATAAGGCTGGGTTTGTTGGGTTGTGGCAAGGGCTGGAAGCACCATGATTTGGAGTCTGTGATGCATGCGCTGCATGCGCTTAGGTCGTCCCTGGCCGCCATGGCTGAATCCATCTCCAAACAGGAGTGATGCTGGAGCTTTTGGGAGGTTCAACCCACCAGGTGTTTGCTGCCTTGGTTGGTTGATTCATTAGTTGGTTTTGCCGGGTGCCCTGGTGCTGGTTTGTGCAAGGTACAGCTGTGTGACCTCATGTTCCTGATTTGTGTGTCGTTTAGTTTCTAGGATTGCGATTTCGATTGCTGTGCTCCGGCTATATTTTTGAAACTCCCTGATAGCCGATAGCTGTTGGTTCGCTGTGTCAGTCCTGCAGCTGGATTGCATACAGTTCCCAGGTTTACATTTTCTTGGCTTTGAACTCCCCATTAGTGTTGGTGGCTACATGTGGAACGGCCCTTCAGTGCAGGGCTTCTGTTGGCAGCAAAAAACAGCATTTGCTTGGACCAAACCAGGGATCCTGGAAACCATGAATTTCAGCCTGTCATGTGGTAGCCAAAATTTTCGCTCCCAGGTATGATGATCCCAGAGCTTGTCGTTACAGCTTAGGAAAGTTCTGAGTTTGTAGGGTGCTCTTGTGCGGAGAAACCAAGATATCCAGAACACTAAGCAATACACCTAGGGCTGCGGCGCGGATGGTCCAGGATCCTTCTGCAAGAGAAGAGTCCGTGGGTTCCATCAAGACTTTACTTCAGGGACTTCTAGACAGCATCACTAGCTGCTCGGCAGAACTCGGAACACATTGTGGCGGCACTTTGCCCCAGGGTGCATACTGTGTGTTGCACTATTCGGGCAGAATGAACGACCACAAAATGGCAAGCAAGAACAGCATAGAGAACCAAAAGCATCCAGGGTTCTCAACCTGAGTCTTGAATCCCAATTTCAAGTTGGAGGTTTAACACATAGGTGCAATGACTTGTTAAGTGGTTTGGGTCCATCCCTGAGAAACACTACGTCTCCTATTTCCCCGCGCTTGTCATGCAGCAAGGGGCATGATTTTCACCATCCGAAATCAGAAGGCGGACAGGTGGAAGGATATCACTTGAACGCCCGAGTTGTGGTCATCAGACGGCAAGACCGCAGCTTAGGTCAGCATTCTATAGCTCAGAGCCTTGACTGCAGCGCAGTTATAAGCCAAGAGCTGAGCCCAGCGGTTGGTTGAAAAGGGTCCACCAATCGACTGTTGATGGTCAAGGATGAGCCAGCCAATAGAACCAAGCGATTTGGGAAACCGCAAAGTTGCTGGGAACAGGGGCTTTGGGATGCTCACTGCATGAGCTAACGCCAGATGCTAATGAGTGGCTGCGAAGATCCAAAAACACCAGGGCTCCTCCTCTGGATTTTTTCAACATGGCTGCAGCATTTGGACCTGCACGTGTTTCATAAACTTGTTGCCAACAAGTCCGGACTGTTCCGTTCCCAAGGCATACTGCAGGACAAATGTAAAAGCTACCCGCCGCAGTGACACCTCTTTGGTTTGCCTTGTGCTGTTTTGCGGGAACACCGCTAAATTTGGGCACCTCCAGTTCAGCAACAGGAAATCTGTGACCAACCAGAGCGCCTTTGACAACTGCAATGCTCAGAAGCTGACCGACTTGGCGCATGCTGAGACGGTCAAGAAGCTTGGCTCATTGGTCACACCTGAGCTGGTTGATGGTTCCTTGACATTTCAGGAATCCAAACGTATTCATTGCCACGCTCCAACCGGCACAGTTGGGCGCCTATCGGGGCCCTAACGCACAGCTCAGGCTCCATCAGGATTAGTTCCAATCAAGCCCAAACAAACAGGGCAAACTGGGCTGCAAACAGAAGGGTACTGCTTCGACTTAGACATCCCAACCCCCCTAGCAGAGAAGGAACACATACATTCAGGTGGTCGGTCAGAGAACAGTTTGAGATTGTGAGGTGCAACAGGTTTTGTCGGGATGTTTCTATGTTCGCCAACACGCCTTTTGCGGCTGTTTCCCACTGTAGAAGTCCACATGAAGCATGGACAGGGGCCAATACAGCATTTTGCGAGTCCACGGGCCTATGTACACTTTGGGGACAATCCAAGGGGCTCAGTCTTCAAAAGGTTGTGCCCATTCACCAGCAATCTGCAGCTCTTGCGTGGTTACCAGGATTGGAACCAACTGGACAGATACCACGGATGCCTACAACATGTGGCTTAGCTGGAACCTCGCACGGCTGACCAAAATGGGGATACTGGACAGATTTCAAAATCATAACCTTGAGATTTCTCTAGGGGAAACTGAACTGGTTTGTCATGTTGACCCTGAGATTCCGGCCAGGGCCAAGATTCTGATGGCAGCTCGCAGGGGAAAGACCAGTTTTGGTTGAAGACTGGGGATTGCTACCTAGATTGACTTGTCCTTCCTGGGAGCTTTGCTAAAATCCTGCAGGGGTTTGGGTCAAATCAAGGAGAGAGAGACGGGTTCTTGAATTTCTTTTCCACACTGGCTGCATGGATGGAACGGAGCTCCAGCCTGCATGTTTTTGAGTTTAACTTGGAGCTGAGAGAAGGTGAGAGTTTCTAGTTTGCATATGCTTTCCGGATCACCTATTTTGAGTTCAACCGGGCCCTGAAGAAATGCGTAACCGATCGTAACCGAATTGCTGCATGTATCTCAGGTGCCAAGCTGAATTTCAGGCAGGGCCGGGCGTGAGGCCCAAGTCATGAAAGGGCTCTTGACTTCAACAGATACTGGTCCCATTCGCCGAGTCCATCAAACGGATTTCGTAACTGTTTGATCCATGATCCATTCCACAACCCCCAACCCACACTTACCTCATTTAGCTGATGCTTCCACTGCAGATTTCCAGGCTTTGAACAGCACATTCACCAGCTGCAATCAGCAGGACCGAACGTCTGAAGCAGCTCTTGGCATTTGTTGACCATGTCTTGGGAGAAGGTTTAGAACTCAGCTAGTTGATTCTTTGGGGCTTAGTGACATGGCATACTTTGTGAACCCAACGGTGAATATTCCACCTCGACGTTTGGCGCAGCTATATGCTCACATCAGCTTCTGGGTCAAGATCCTGCCAATTTATGCTGAAAAGTTGTTTCCCTGCGTGTCTTCGCTGGACATGATCAGTCTACTGGCTCTGGGACTTCTATATGCTGTGCTTTATGACGAGTTCGTTCCGATATCTTTTTTTTGCCCCTGGATGCTTTCAAATCCTGTCAGCATGCCGCAGTTATGTCGTTTCGATCAAGTCGCGAGTGTTTGTTGTTCCTTTTCTTCCTTTTCTTCCTTTTCTTCCTCTTCTCCAAGCGAAATCAGCTGCTGGATCTTGAGCATCGAGATTTGATGCTTCCCATCCTTCAGATCCTAAGGGGCGCTCCAGCGATGCGCCTTTCGAAGGAAGATATGCTCCAGGTGGCGGCCACCGCACGGTGCGAATACTTTCAATCCGTGGATCGGAGCCTGGTCTGGAGAGCACAGTGTTTCTGAGGTCATAGGGGGCCCCGGGGGACCCCCCAAGTCATGCATTTTTAGCCACTTATAGCACTAAAGCAGCCAATTTAGGGTCACACATTTTGAGAACCACCTAGATGCAACTTGGTGTTCCTAGTTCCGGCTCGGTATATGCGTTGTTATGTTCGGACCCTCCATGCTGTGAGTGCTTGCGCTCGTATTTGCGGATCAATGGAGCTTTTTGCTGGACCTTGGCTCTTGATAGAACTTTGTCTGTAGTCGATGATGCCGGGGGTATTGCTCATCAAAGGTAGCAGGAGGCTTGGCCATGAAGTCATGCCACCGTTCTGCGCCTGGGACGTGTTTTTCAGTGCTTCAGATGGGCTGTTTGGACATCTACCCTGGGGTGGCGCACTGAGGACCTCGAATTTTCAGTCCTGGTTCTGTCATGAAGAGTGGCTGGGCTAAGCTTAGAGTATTACACTCTGGTAAAGTAACATAGCAATGGAAAATCACCATGTTTTATAGAGAAACCCTAGGAAACCATTGATAGTTGGTGGATTTTCCATTGCTATGTTAGTTTACCAGAGGGTACCAAAACTGTGAGGGGACCGAGCTCAGCAGAGTGCGGTACTGGATGGAGGGAGGGAGGCATGGATGGATGGATAGATGGATGGATGGATAGCCAGGCCCAGACAGACAGATAGATAGAAAGATAGATACATACCTCCAATACGCACACACCCACACAACTCGAAATGTCCCGGTACGTATCACGCGCATAAATATGTACATATCCATGTTTGACAGCAGTGTATGTACCATCTGCATTTGATGAATTCGGAGTTGTTCATGACTGAAAATGCCATGGTTGATTTAACAAGGAGCTCCCGTTATTGCTGGCTTCTGACTTGCTCAGATATGTTCCCCGAGATTGGACAAAATGGCCAGCAAGCCATTTCCAAGCCGTTTGCATTTGGAAAAGCAATTCCCATCCAACAATAAGTGCTGGACAGACGCCAAGAGCGCTTGCACTCGGTTGGGTGGCGCTGCTCCCTGTACTTATTCATTGAGTGGAATCTGGCAGGAAATGATGAGCCCCAAGCAAAGGTGACCCTTCTGGCTGCACCCCCTCCCAGTCTCCCTGTATTGCCTTCCACTTTGCTGTGCCGCTCAGTGACTTCCCTGCAAGCAGCAGCTATGAAGCGTACTTGCAGCGAAACATCGACATGTTGGCAGATTTCAGGAGCGATGAAATGCAGTGCCCGTGGGTTGTCTTCTTTCTTTGGTATTGTCGAAGTGGTGAGAATCAAATCTTACTGTGAGCCTAAGGGCCACCATACAGCAACTCTAAGCAATGTACATTGGGTCAAAGGAAGTGGGTGAGGTTTGCATGTGAGCAGGGCATGCGTCAGGAATATCGAAATGGCAATCTGGTCCTTCAAATATTTTTGTGCAAGAACCGGGGGGGACATGCATGCGTGCTGCGATTTGCATGTTCGGAGGTCTGCCACATGGTTGATAAACGTAGAAATCATGGGAGAAGTGACTGTATTGTATGCCCAGCATTCAAGCGCCACAAAGAGTGCATAATCATTTGGTGCTCACCATGCCCCCCCCATGGATCCCAATAGGTCGATTATCATTGGGCATTGTGGGCACCAGGCTCATGGCACCCTTTCCAATGGAAAACGTGGAAGGACGCGACGTGCCAACTGCACCAATGCTACTGCAGCACACAATTCCAAGCAGTTGGAGTGCTCTGGATATCATCAGCAGGCTGCCGCCAAGGAGGCCGGTGCTATTGAGTCGAGTGGTGCCTTTGAATTGTTTTGCAACCTGTTCCTACAGTTGCTGTTTCTTGTTGATATCCCAGGAAATCCAGCGTAGTCTAGAATCTCTGTTTGGCTACAAGTGGAGTTGATCACGCCATTGGGTGGGTCGTAGCTGTTACAGCCCTTTGCAAGAAGAATCATTGATGGCACTTACAATTCCCTGCATGATTGTTTGAAATACTGCAGCATGATTGGGTCACCCATGCTGTGGACAGACGTGTTGTTGCCAAACCATGGCTTCTTGCACCATTTTGGGTGAATTTTGGGGTGCGCACAGGTGCACGCACTATCAAACCATGAGCAGAGACAGGAGGAAAACACAAGCATAGAGCACTTCAGATGGTTGGAGGGAGTGAAGTCTGTGCGTCAAGACATGGCACATTGTAGCGTCACTCTCTAGGCACTGTGAGGGTCGACGTGGCTTCGCATCAAAATCAAAGTGACCAACCCTATGACTTAGTTGGGAAGTGTTTGGTATATCATCAGCCAGGCTCACCAGACGCCGTGTGTTTTCCTTTCGCAGGTGATGTGTGCGCACCTCACGCCTTATGCGAACCCGGCAGACTGCAGCTCCTATCAGCACAAGAAGCAGGCACGGGAGCTGGGAGAGCAACTTTCCCGCCATTCACTGAGATTGGAAACGGTTTGTATCACAGCAAGGCCAAGGTTCGGTGAAGCTTTCATGAGCCATCTATGTTCATTTCGTGCCTTTTTCAGGTGAAGGATTTCTGTTTTGGGAGGGTTCCTTTCAAGGAGCTTCACCTGGACATTCCCAGGCTTCCCCCTGCGTCAGGCTTGCACCAGCTACACCAATTGCCGGCTCCAGGCCCAGGGGAAAGGGGCTCAGTAGGCCCCTGATTTGTAATGAACTCGGGCATCCGGAGCCACTGAAAAGGATTGGAACCACGAGAAATGAAGCTTTGCCTATTGACAATGCGGAGACCATGGGTTTGAAAAGGGCAGATCCATGTGTTTTGGCAGGGAAACTTGTTGGTACTGGCTTGAAGTCAAAGTTGATAAATCAGAGGCCAAAAAATTTCATTTGTGTGTGTGTGTGACAGGATGGCCATACCAACATTTTGTTATGACGAAACCCTAGGTGGTGCTTGTCGAAGCAAGTGTTGGGCATCTTGTGCATTGCTCGAGAGTGATAACCACAGCCCCCGACATACAACACACCTGGTGTAGTTAGATTGCTGGAGGATGAGCTAGCCTAGCCATGATGAAATAGATAATGCAGCTTCACGAAAAGGGATTGCACTCCGAGAGGAGAAGGAATCACTTTCAGTAGCAAGACCCAGACATATAGCTAGCTTTTCGTCCCTGGTTTGTATGCAGCACAAGAATCTTGGCAACCACATTTTCTTGACAGCCCCAGAGTTCTGGGGAGCCCCCAGAGTCTGAAAGGATCACCCAGTGCTTGGCAGAGATGACTGTTGGTTACACAAAGCAGTCCCCACTTCCAGGGTTCCAAACCCTCCCGACGCTCCTGGCAGCACCACGCACAGGCACAGCATGAGACCAGCAGTGCCGCAACGACAGCGGATCAATTGGCAGAGAGTCTCAGAGTGACTCGGACTTGGGAGTGGGAGGATGTCTCGAAAGAATGGTTGGGATAATGGGAACAAATGGGAGGATGGTTGAGGATGTTTTGATTGTATGACTTTCAGGCCAACATGAATTGGAGAAAAGGAGACAAGACATCTAAGACAACCGAGGGAAGTCCCTCCATTTTTGGAGAGATCATGGGGAGACTTTTGCAGTCGCCTGACGACGACACGGGATTCGCCTGACTCATGCTTTGCAACATTTTTACTTCAATGCTGAGCTTTCCCAGCAAACGCACAGTATTCTTGAGGCAGTTGCGCCTGTGAAAAGGTTGGTCTTTGTCAGTGATGAAAATTCTTTCAGCAACTTGCCAAAAAGGTTGATTTTCCTGCATGGAGTCAGGTGCAATACGAAGGGCTGAAACGCATTGAATGCCTTTTGGATGTGATCTCGACGTCTGGGGATGCGACAGCCATGCAGGCCACTGGAAGAAGTGAAGTGGGTGAAATGCCCGAGCTCTTCTGGGGAATCTTTCCAGTTCACCCTGTAGTTGAGAGGATCAAGGGCTGACGAGCGATACTGTACCTGGCAGAACCGTAGAAAAAGAGAAAATTGAATTTCGGTGGCGTTTCATCAGAGACAGGTCTTGATCCCCCCTGTTTAGAACTCGTGACTCATTCCCCTTGGACCCCAGTTCCAAGCTCGTCGATAACATAGTTCTTCAAAGCCGACCGTGCCAATGGTGGAATCCAAGTGGGGCCCATGCATTAACAGCTTGAGACGAATTTCCCGGACGGTAGGGTACAGCAACCATGTTTTGTTCCCTTTCTCGACGGATGCCATCTCGAAGAGGCCGCTGATGTATCTAACATTGCACTCGTGGCCATTCTTGGCCTATGACTTGTTGAGTTTGTATTAGCCAGTTGGTTGGCCAGTGATGGCCAGTATTTGTTTGAAACTTTTTTCACAACACAAGCAGCGCTGAGAAGTGTGAAAACCCAGCTGTTGACGATTGAAAGAGGCTACGCTACGTGGTGGCCTTATGGTTCACGAGCCATGACGTGGGAATCACAAGAGTTTTTTGACCTACTGATCATGTAGCCAGTCACAGGCACACATATTTGGATAGATAGATGGATAGGTAGGCAGGCAGGTAGGTAGGTAGTCAGTGATCACGAGCCCGTTGCTTCTGCCAGCAGGCCTGCACGACAGCTGCGCACGATACCTCCTCGCTGAACATTGTTGTGCCGGCAGTTCCAGCTGCGCAAGCCTGTGACGCGGGTCCGGCTCCGGCAGGCTGCCCAGCGTAAGGTCCGGCTGAGGGCAGCCTTTGGGTTGGAACTGGCAGCTAGCTTTCTGGCTTGAGGAAGCAGGTTTTTAACAACTTGGGGGGAATCCAATGCACTCAAGATATCTAGGACTTCCATTTATTAGCCAGAAACTAATTTCAGTGGAAAAGGGTTAAAACTTTTTGATTTGAATTTCATTTGGTGAGGTTTGAAGTTTGAGTCTCTGTAACTTTAGCCATCTTGAGCCAAGTTTGTGAGCCTCTGTAACTTTAGCCAGCTTTCATTCATTCCTACACGTTTCATCGATTGAGATCACAGTTGAGGAGAGGGGGTGCTGAGGATGTAGCTCCCCGGGCTGGAACATTCCATGTCCACCGGCAGGCCGCATGATCGCAGCGAGCCAGAAAAGGGATGCCCTGCAATGGCGGGCTGATGGTGGGGTGGTGCAAAGGACAGCTTTGCCTTTTGATATCTGGCATGGATATCTTTATTATAAAGACAATGGATAGATGGATAGATGGATAGATGGATAGATAAATGGATATATACATGGATCGATGGATGGATTGGATTGGATTGGATTGGATTGGATGGGATGGGATGGGATGGGATGGGATGGGAGGATGGATGGATGGATGGATGGATGGATGGATGGATGGATGGATGGATGGATGGATGGATGGATGGATGGATGGATGGATGGATGGATGGGGGGGTGGATGGATGGATGGGTGGTTCGTATGACGAGGTCTGACGATGATCAATTAGTGGTTGATAGATGGCTTAACTATAGGGGATGAAGAAAACATATTACAGAACAAATGATATGAGAATGCGGGAACGAGCTATCTGGCATTGAGCATGGTTAATCATGGTCTCCTAGTTTTTTATTCAACATCACTAAAGGCCACTAAGCATCATTCTAAGCATCAGGAACCGCATGTGCCGGGTGGCCTGGTGATGGTTCGAGGTCTCAGCACATTCAGTTTCTGGGGTCCGGACACCCGCCCGGCTGGGCACCTCGGTTCCGGTTCTGGGAACGGTTCCGGGAACGGATTTTCCGGAGATTCGGGCACCTGGGTTCTGGGCTTGCAGAAACTGGGTTCGGGAAGTTTGATGTGGTTCCCGGTTTGTGGGTCGCTCTCTTCTGAGTTCAATGAATTCGAGTTCCGGGAAACTTGGGAGAAGAATGGTGGAGGATGAATATGAAGACCAACCCCGCTTGTGCATTGCACTGAACTCCCATGAATTCCGCACATAGCCTGGCAGAGCCGCTTAGCGGCGTTTGGACATGGGAGCCTATTCTCGGGCAGAGTCAGCCTGCAAACAGGTATGCAGCACCGTCTCTGCCCAACACGTTCTGCAATGTGGTCCAGGGTCGAGACCGGCGAAGATCATGCTGTAGACTGCGCGTCAGTATGGAAAACATCTATCGGGTTGTTCACGTTAGTGGGGCTGTTGGGGATCTCACGTGTGCTGATTTTTTGTCTAAGCTGTGTGACCCCATGCTCCTGGTTTGCATGCCGCCTGGTTTCTGAGTCTGTGCAACTGCTCATTGCTCTAGATGCCCCAGTCCCACACAAGGCGGTGGCGGAAGTTCCCTGTATGGGAAGCAGAAGTTGATCCATGGCAGCTGTTATGGCCGAAGATCTTTGTCTCATCTTCGCGATCTCCATAAAATACATGCCTTTGTGCGTTCTCTTTATCAATTTATCCATCTATTTTCTTGCTAGTCCAGTTGTCGGCCAGATATTCAGTTACTATTGAAAATGTAGATGTGATATAACGTACCTTTATTTATTCGTCTGTTTATAATGCTAATGTCGGGTTGTACCTAGATGTTATGTCCATCTTCATTCTTCTCATGTCTTTCCAATCTACCTATCCATCTTACTCGTTCCCTTGTGTATCTATCGAATCATGTGTGAATCTGCTTCCCTAATATTTTTGCATTTTGGCAGTCTACCTATCTTAGTTTCCTGCAGATCTTTTTGCCCAACAGCCTAAGTATCTAGGGTCGTCGGCCCAGATAAGCTCCAGTGTTCCCGTGTAGGTGCTCGGTCGAGGTTCCAAAAAGTTCCCGAAGGTTTAAAAGGGTTCTGGGAGGTTCCGGTGCTGTTGGCAGAAAGGCTTCGGAAGGTTCCTGGAAGTCGAGGAGTTGGCTCCACAGTACAAGAAAATCTCTTCAGCTAGATCGCTTCGGCATGGCTTCTGCTGTTGGGGATACCACCGAAACATATTGTCTACAAGCTGATTGATTTGTTAATTTACCCAAGGAGTGTCTGTTTATCTAACCATCTATCTACCTTCTACATCGATGTATCTACCAAACTGGTTTGTCGGTCTTATTCATTTCTGTCTACCCTCATAATTCATTTTTCTATCCATCTACCATCTATCTAGCCATCAATGTGCCCCCTCATTAAATCTTTTTGCGCAATTGCCTCTGATTTGTGCATTTGGATGTAGACACCTATCCATCTATCTTCTATCTACCTCGTGTTCGTTTTTCATCTAAGCCCGCTCTCTCTCTCTCTCTCTCTCTCTGGCGGGCGTGCCTCTCTATCTTGATGTCTGCCTATCCAATCTATCTATATGTCTGCCCATCTGTGTGCCGATGCAGATTCAATCTGATCTCATGCAACTTACGCCGGACGTATCATCTAATCTTATCTCATTTGATTAGGCCTAATCAGGGGGCCAGAGCAAGCAATCTCATCCAATCAAATCGGATTTATCTATCCGTCTATTTCATTCCTCACATAGCAAAGCTATTGGGGTTCTTATTTCAAGATAGGACGAAGCGACGTCAACATGATTCGATGGGTGCCGCTGCTGTTTTGGGTGCCGCGTCTGCTACCAGATAGGTGTCAACATGTTTTCGATGGATGCCGCTGCTATTGTCAGATCACGCTGTTGCTGCGGGAAGGTGCCAACATGTTCTGCAAGGGTGCCGCTGCTGTTTGGGTGCCGCTGCTGTTGCCAGTCAACATGTTTCGGGTGTGTGCCGCTGCTGTCTCGGATAGGTGTCAACATGTTTCTGGTAGGTTCCTCGGGCCCATGTCGGGGTAATTTGCATTTTCTAATCGTTTGTCTGCCTTTTTGTCTATTGCGCCTCTATGGTGATTCTCAAAACCGGGGAACCAAACATGGTTGGTTTATCACTAAGTGATTGTGAGTGGATGATTTGGGGGAACCCCTATATTCAGAAGCACCCATATTATTCCATCTCTTCTGAGTGGGAGGGGGTTCCTGCTTCTGCGATGCCGATCTTTGGAAGTGCCTATGATGATGTTGTGGACCGATCAGATTCTCGGCAGGGCCTGAAACAGGCTGACATGTGTAGCCCTTGTGTTGTGGGAGGAGCCTCCTGTAGCCTCCCAATATCAAGCATCAGCATGGGTTGGTGCCATGTGCCTGCAAGGGAACAGGGTGTGTGCAAGCTGCCCACGTGCCGTTGTGCACAGTTGATACCAGCTTACCAGGGGTTCCAGAGCTGAAACGTATCTCTGTCAAGATGTAGTTCTTTTGCAAGTCGGATTCAGTGAGTGCTTTTTGCAAGCCATAGCTTCAACTCGCACGGTTCCTGGCTCCAGAAATTTTTTCTAGGTTTCCTTACCGTAGAATTCTGTATGTTCCACACTACGACGCTTGTGGCCGAAAGTTGGCGCACACGTGTGGTAGTTCCGATGCTGTCCCTCCTGTTCACGGTAGGTGCCAGCACCTCAGTGCTCGCCGAGCCCGGCTGTGGTGATGCCCCAGCCCTGTTGCAGAGCCACTCGTCATGGCAAGCTCCCCAGGCCCTCACTGCCTTTGCTTCCGAGGCTGGGGGAACGAAGCGGCAGGGCCCAACTTGCCTCATTACCGACTTAGATGCCGGTGAATGCGTGGGACCCGACACTTGCTATGCATGCAACTTCACGGCTGCCAACCAGGACCTTCCAACACTTGGAACGAGATTCCCAGACTCGAGATTGCTTTGTGATGGCGACACTGGCACCACATGCTCACAATTGTCAGATAGTCTTCCCATCATTTACAAGGAGAGTTCCCAGGTGTTGGTTTGCAAAGGAAGTCGAACATGCCAAGCCCCCTGGGCAGTTGAGAATGTGGGTGCAGTGTGCTGTTCGTCTCCTTCAGATTTCGGGCAGACATGTGATGGAGCAAGATTCGTGGTAAATCCTGCAGAACCACTTTGCCAAAATGATGTGTGCTGTGATGGTTCGTTGGTTTGCGCCAATGCCAACATCGACACTGCAGAGAGTCTTGCATGCAAAGGCTTCTTTGCTTGCTCTTCAGCAACCGTGATCTTGGAGAAAGACCTCTACTGCAATGAAACCTCCAATGTCAACACAGACCCAGGTGACTCAGGGCACACTTGCTCCAGCGGGCAGTTCGTCTTCGACCCCTTGGGGGTGCCGGACCCAAAACATTCCGTTGATTGCCTCGGGAATGATGTTTGCAGCTTTGCCACCCTCGACTTTACCCCTTCGATCAATGCTTCAATTTCGATGCTGTGTGATTCAAATGCCTCAGGCACCGACACAGGAGGTGGAAGCACAGAAGGGGCATGTCTCGGGACGGAAGTCATTTTGGGCACTGATGATTGTTTGGACCTCTTCTGCGTCCAAAACATTGACTGTGAAGGGATGACGGTCGATACTTCCGCTTCTGGTTCCGAATGCTTCTTCGTTGGAGATGAAAGTTTCCCCAACATTCCTGAGAATTGCAGAGTGGTCAATGAGACCCAGTGTGGACCCGTCCCACCTGATGACATTTGCTGCCTGGATGATCCCGACTGCGGATCTTGTTGCAATGCGCCCAGCAGCAGCACTGGTGGAGAAGCCTCCAGCACCACTTCCACCACGAGTACCACTGAGGAAAGCTCCTCAAGCAGCTCCAGCAGCTCTAGCAGTTTCAGCTCTACAACTGCCTCAACAACTTCCTCGAGCTCTTTCTCCAGCACCACCACGAAGAAGAAGAAGCCCTACAGCCAGTACCGTCGCCACCGCCGCTACGAT
The DNA here is from genome assembly GCA_009767595.1 of Symbiodinium kawagutii. Taxonomy (NCBI): domain Eukaryota; class Dinophyceae; order Suessiales; family Symbiodiniaceae; genus Symbiodinium; species Symbiodinium kawagutii. The sequence continues at coordinate 63,017 of VSDK01027579.1, forward strand.
CGCCGCCACCGCCGGCAGCACCGGAGGTATGAGCGCCAGCACCGGCGCCAGTACCGCTACAACTGAGAGAAGAGAGGAGCCGCGGAGCTGCGGGCTGCGGCTGAACAGCTCAAGCACATGTGAGAGCCGGGGAGCCGCGCGCGCCACATTTGTTATCAAAGTTTAGACTTTCGCGTTTGAGAAAATGGTCACCATCCTGGAAAGCTTGGGATTTGGAGTTCTTAGGATCTCTTAGGAGCGTTGCAACCACGTAGCAGCTTGGGCTGTTTTGAGACTTCCCAAGGCCCTTGGATTTGCTTCCTGTGGCGACCTCAGGTGAGCATTTTTTTCTTCCAGGTGTTGGATTGGTTGCCACTGAAATTGATTGCAGAAACTTCCACTAGTATACATATCCGGGAAGGTCATGTACGAGATTTGATCAGGTGACGAAACCCCCATATTGATGGTAAACCACCAGCTGCTTCTCGTTTCCAGCTGGACATGAGGCTGGCACGCCTTTCGAAGGCCTGGCAGCAAATCTTCACGCTGATTTGGAGCGAGCCACGGCAGACAAGGCGGGGCCGGGGGCGGCAGGCCAAGCTGCATCTCAACCCTGCCACGAACTACACATCGAAACGCAGAAACGCACCTTTTTCTCTGGGATTCGGAGAGAAGATGAGAGAAGTGAGACATGTCACTCCTCATCGTCCTCACATTTTTTTGGCCTTGTGGGGCAACTGGGCAACTTCCCCAGGCTGTGTGCCAAGAACTGCTGTCCGAGCTCGCCACCTCGGGCGTCGGAACCTTGGAAACTCTGGTGTTCGTCTGCCTTTGACGCTGTGCGGAATCAGGATGCCTTGTTAGCATCGAGATGGTTGCACAAAATGCGCGTGGAACTCAGCACGTTGCGGCCGTGTGAGTCCAGATGGGATTGCTTGAAATTCATCCACGACAAGGCAAAAGTGGAGTCGATTTGGAACCAGAATGCTACGAGGCATGGTGTGCCTTATGGGGCGACACCCTTATGAGCCTTTCCCAGCATGGGGTGACCTCCATGTGGCCACCCAGTGTTCGTTGATTGCTATGGCTATGGCTTCGTTCCGGGCTAGTGCTCAGACATGGTCAGATGGTCAGTAGAGAGGGCGAACTCACAGCTGCCCAGTCTCCTAAGACCAGTGGAAGCCCCAAGAGCTGAAGAGCTCAGGCGATCGTGGCGGCGCATTGTAGGCAAGGCTTGGCAGAGGAGGCCGAGAGGATCTTGCAGGCCTTGGCGCCTTGGATTTCGACACCCAGGGACAATCCATGCCATATCTCCGGTCATGCGGGGAGCCGGAGCAATTCACATCCAACGTGTTGAAGACAGATTCTGTCAACTTAGTTTCGACTTGGAGGGCCGGTATGGTCTAGTGGAAATGACGTCTTCCCTCAAGCGTCGGACCTGGGGTTCCATCCCCGGGTGCAACACTAGGCGGATAGGCGAGCAGCTACCCTACCCCTGCAGCTAAGGGGATGAGCTAGGGTGCCGCCCGACAAACCTACTACTACCTACTACTTAGTTTCAACTTGGGGATGCTAAAACTCGATGGCATGAGGGGCTGTTGGAGATTTGTTACATGCTATGAATCCTGTCATGGCACAGAGCGAGGTGTGACTTTTGCCACGGAGATGTGCCCATCACCCGAGCAACCCATGGCGCCATGGCCTCCAGGTGCAGGCCAAAGAGCTGGCCTCGGAGGGCCGGCATCCATCGATGGCTTCCTACGGCCATTTGGCCAAGGTACGGCCCCCAGGGAAGCGCAGGATCAAGCGGTGCCACGCGGTGAATCCCTTGGAATGACATCGAATCACTGCGCCATTTCGCCAAAGATGGCATGCTGCTGTAGCACATTAGCACGTTCGGTTCATGGGGCCAAGGGTGTGGCAGGAGATTTGTTCACCCCCCGAATGGGACAGTTTTCCTCGAGGAGTTAGGTCTTTGTTTCCTCCTCACCCTACTGTAGCAGCCGAAAAAGTGGCGATCAGAAGAGGTCTTCACACAAAACGGAGTCAAACAGTGCAGCTGGGATCCTACACCTCCCTATCAAGTAGTGCAATTTGTTAGACGATGTCAGCAGTCAGGATGACCCTAAGTGAAGCTGCTATGCTTCGAGGCGGTAGAGGGCCGTTTTCTTCTGTGGGGGAAGCGGACCCCGGTACTGTAAGGAGATCCTCCCAGGCTTTTGCAGAAAATGGTGATGTGGAGAAAGCACAAGACTACCTCAGTACCATGTCGGGGCACCTCTGAGGGACCGGTTGCGGCGGTGGCTCCAGAGCAGTGTGAACAATTAGCATTTTTCATGGAAGATGTTTAGATAATATGTTTAGATAATGATGCCTTTATTTTGAAACATCATATAGATGGAACGAGTTCGCCTATTTCTTACACAATGATGTTTACGTAATTCTCCATATTTGGCAGTTGGGACTCGCGCGTCAATGAATTTGTGAAGGGAATGCCATTTCAAAGGCATGATCCAATTCTATGCTCGCTATTTGCCTCATGAGTGGGTGGGGGGTTGGCTTGTGGTTCTTGGATGCTCTTGTGCTGGGTGTAAGGGGAGGAGGAAGAGGAGGAGGAGAAGGAGGCAAACGATCATCCGAGCCAAACCGATTTGTAGGGCGACCGGATCAAACTCAAAAGTAAAAATGGAATGTGACCAAATGGATCGACATGGTTCAAGACCGAGGTACCTTCAAAACCCCCCAATCTCGTCATCAAATATAAAGGAGCCAATTTGGTGTGATTTTTGTCAGTGGCCTAAGTGGCCTCCCAGGAAATCGTTAGACTTCCCACTCGAAATGTGGGCAGCTGAGCCTGGGGTGGGGTAGATCTGAGCTGACCGCTGAGCGTACCATCAAGCGTGCCATGTTCTACCGAAATGTCGGTACTGTCCAGATGTCAAGTAGCCAGTGCTTACCATAGCTCCATGCTGACAATGGCATTGCTTTCCTTGATGTATTTCTGTTGTGGTCAGCGGGTCTAGGGTGCCGGCCTCTCAGGGGCACCCATGCCGCAGTGATCAAAGCTTTGGTCGGAGCACCTAGGAATATCTCATATGTTGGCACCACCAAGGGGGCCAGCAGGGTCGACGGCTAGGTGTCCGTAGGCTGAAGATTTGGTTGAATGCACATTTTAATTGGTTTCCTGATGGTTGGAAGGTCATTTAAGTAAACAAATCCTTCTGGAAGTGACCGTGACCAAACTGCTCAGCTCATACCGCTTTCAGGACACCCAGAGCATTGGTGTTTCATACGGACAGACTGTGGATCTGTGGTTGATCATTCTCAACAGCTGTTTTTCTTAGCTGTGCGGCTGATTGTTGGAAGCCTCGATGCAAAGTGTGTTGGTCATTTTCGCTTGCCAGGGTAAGCCATTCACAGCCGAGGCACAACGGGGCCACAGTGATGCGGCACGCAGGTGGTTGGAAGATGCCCTCAAAGCAGGTTCGAGCGAGTGGGAGACCGCGATGACCAGTGGCCCCAATCCGTGGATGCTCTGCTTCCGACAGGTCTGACGCCAAGCCGCGAAAGCTTCTCAGCAACCATCAGCGCCTTGGCCAAGGACGCTGGTTGATGCTAGGTCCCCTTGTCTTGTTTGGAGTTAAGCCGGGCAGGAGTCCAGACTTTTGGAGGCTGCGGGGGTGCCCAACAAAGAGCTGCAGGGTGGCTACAAGGAAGCAAAGGCAGAGCGCAAGTCAGTTTCCACAACGAGTATCAGTCTATGAGCGTTCTGTCAGGTTCTGTCAGCCATGCCCATGCCACTTTGCCGCACTAAGGAGGGAGTTCTGAAAGCCATGCGGGAGGCAAAGGTGTGTCCCTCAACGTTTGGCTGTGCCCGCAAGGCTTGTTTCTGTATTTTCACTGGATTTTCAATGACATGGTGACTTGTCACTGTGTCACTATTTTCACAAACTTGGATAGGTTGGATGAAGCTCTTGAGCCGTTGGACTGATGAATAGATTAACCGAGCGTACGGGTGTATGTAGTGGGTGTATGTAGTGCCCGAACATGTATTAACCATTGGTAAACTTCCATTGGCTTTGCTGTCTTTGCAATCAGTACGCTCAGGTGGAGGCAGATGTCATGGCCTCAGTGGTGCGTCCAGCGGACGTTTTGGTAGTGCCATGTGTCATGCCTCAATAGATGGGATCTGGCGATCAGGACGAAGATTGGAAACCAAGCAGAGGATCACTATCATGAGGAGGTCAGGTTCAAGTGTCTTCGCCACTGCTCAGGCGAAGACCTGGGGATGGATGCTGGTGGCCAGCCAGATGCCTGGGTGAACGCTGTTGGCGCCTCTTCCCTCGTCAAACTCTGCCAGTCCACGACCGATTTCACCACTGTGCAGCGAGGCATTGCCCCCAAGCACCGAGCGAAGCGAAAGAAAAGCCCCACCAGTCCCGAAGATATCTTCCGGGAGATGATCGATGTCGGTGTCGCCCCGGCCTTGGCCTGCCCCTGGTGCTGCTGGGGGAAGTGGTGGGGAACAGAATCGCGTAACATGTCCTGGCTGAAGCCGGGCAGGACCTGTCAGAAACCAGGTATTCACCGAGTCTCGGAATAGGTGGAAGGATGATGATATGATGATTTTTGATGTATGTCCTGCGGCTGAGGAACTAACTCCTGGGTGATAAGTAATTGTGGTATCCGATGAAATTAATTGGTTGATCTTCAATCCGGGGGCAGTTGGGTTCGCTACATGACTTGTTGTGGTGGCCAGCAATCTCCGTGACGATCCATCACAAATAGGTGATTTGGAATCGATTTGGGCATACTCGCTGCTTTCACGTTTCCAAGGCTGTAGTTTCATAGTTTGTCGATGTATCTGCTCGATTGGGTCACTATTGATACTGGTGGAACGTGTGTTGTTGATCCTTCCCCTGATGCTGAACACGCCTTTGGGAAGCCTTGGGCTAGTGGAAAAAAACTCCCTGCAGTTTGAGACCCATCTTGTTTTTGGTTGATCAACCCACCAACGATGCTTGCCATGCAAGAATCATGGCCAACCATCATTGCCAGCCACCAAACATGAGTAAACCACAATCAAACATGATTGACCCAAGCCATCACGAACCATTGTTCAACGGAACCACATGATCAATATTGATCAACTCATCCAACCATGATACAAGTACTGTAACATGATATCGTAGTTGATACAAGCACCGTGTCATGACCAACCACGATGGACCACAGTTTTTTCGTGCCCAGACTGCGATGGTGGGCCCCTTTAGGTGCCCGATGGCTTCACCTTGCGGGCCCTTGGCAAAGCCATAGGTCTGGACAGGCGAATCGGGGACGATGTGCTGATGGTCAACGCGTGATTGAACCAGTAGTAAGCATGTATGGTATGGAATTACTCTAGCTATTAGATTGATGTACCATGTTTCAGTGCTGAACAAGTGACTAATCATCAGTATGCCCTCGAACCATTGTTTCATTTCCGCGCCAAAAGAAGAAAGGAGGAAGAAGAGACAAAGAAGTGAAATGAAAGGAACAGGAGGAACAGAGGAGAAAAAGCAGCGCAGCTGAATCCCGGTGGTGTTCGGCCAGCTGTTCTGCAGGCGTGACCAGCTGTGCAAGGAATTGGGAGTCGATCTCTCTACCGTGCCCGGCCGGCCCACCAGGACATAGCCTGGGGCAAATTGACAACCATAGATGTCGGCTGGTTGCTTGGCAAGCCATGCTTTAAGGGAACCACGTCTAACCAGTGACTGCTAATTATCAAGCGCTCTCAGCCAATGATGGCAACCAATATTGGTGAGTTGGATCATGGTGGATCATAAATTACATCCTCTCATCCGGCACGTGGGGCGATTTTGCTACGAAAGCTGGTCAATCTTGGGGCATGGTGTGACATTAGGGAAGCAGACCCCAACTCCAGAAGCCACCTTCGGATACCTTCGATGGAGAGACCATTGGGGTGGTACCCTGGTTTGTCCAACATCTCCAAACCAGGGATGTTGAAGGTCAAAGCCTCCGAACTGGCCATTTTCCGGGCAGTCTCAGGGGGTACCTCACACAAGGTTGCTACGGATGTGGCATCTCGTCAATATCTTGTTGAAGCCTAAAGCCTTCGCCGAGCACCTTGTTGGAGTACCATGTTCACAGCTTTCACCTGGCAAGCAGGTGGATCCATAGGGTGCATGTTGCTACCAATAATCGGCCAAGATTAAGCATCTTAACCAGCAACTGTTCCCCCTGAGTTGCTTGGTTCATTCAGTTTTCCTTTTTCCTTTGGCAGTTGGCACAGAACTTTCATCACATCCGAAAATTAGCCAAGCCATTTCCCCTGCTCCCATTCTCTTGAATAGATTCTCGGAAGATGCTAATTTGTCCTACCGGTGGCAGCAGCTTCATCAAGTTGCCCTAAGAGATTGCATGCCTCCCAAAAACTAGTTTGTCGCCTAGGCAGCCACCTGAAGTGATTACAGACTAGAGTGACACCCCCCCCCCAGTGGCGGAAGAAAGTAGAGTCATATTCCGGGATCCGGGTAAGTTATGGAAGGGATAAATTCTATCATTTCGCCCGGGAACCCATTCTTTTCCACATGCAGGGGGCTGTTTCAAGTAGACTGGCGTGGACGAAGACCTTGGGATTGAAATTTGTGGGTGGCAAGGCCAGCGGCAGAAACGATCATTCGGGGTACCAAAAAAGGCAAGAAAATGGTAAATCACAATATGATTGTATGAGGATTGTATGTTTGCTCGTCAAGGTTAGTTTGCCATCCTGCATTACCAAAGTGTTGTGAATCCAGCCATGTCTCGGGTTGTCTCGCTCCTCGATTCAACAAGCCGGCTGGGGGCGATGTTGGGGCGACGGCCGGGGCGCAGCATGGACAAACCTGTGAGGCACCAGCGATGCAGTTACGGTTGGTACTTTCGGGACTGGGTGGTGTGGAGATCATGGCCGCCATGATCACGGCTCAGTACAAAGCAATGCTGGTAAGCGCATGCAAACACAATGCTGATAGGTGCAAAGGACACGTTGAATACTGTTGATCGGCTTTTTCCGAGAAGGACTGAGCTATAAATTCAGTCTCACAAATGTTTTGGTAATACCAGCCGGAAAAAATATCGCTCAGGTCGACATTTGGAAGGCACAAAGGCCCAGTCATCAATCCATGAAATGGGGAATGTACATCCCCCAAAAGCATCATGATCTGAAGTGATGGGGGGCCAAGTGTTGACAGCCTTGTTACCCAGCCAGGTGGCGAAGGTGAACCCGATGGGTGAGGACCTTGAGCGGCGTGGCTTTCGCTGGTGGGCCTCTGACTTCAAAGGATCCACATTTTCGCCTGGAACTCTCGAAACTCAGCAGCGAGATCATTTCTTCATACACTGGCCCCCGCAAAAAAAGATAGGAAGAGGGTGCCAGGCCAACTGTCATCCAGGAGTTATGTCAGTTATATTGTAAGTTATGTCCATTGATTTGGTAATGCGCCCCTGTAATCAACCAGCCTATCAGCCAGCCTACCAGCCGGCTTGCCAACCGACTGACAGCTTTGAAACAACCTTCTGCCTCCGTAGGACACAGGTGGTAAGCTCGCTGAGACTGCCAGCCCTGCCGGATGGAAAGGCGCGGGCGCAGTCGGATAGGCGCTCTCAATCAGTCAATCAATCAATCAATCAATCAATCAATCAATCAATCAAGCAACCCTTTGCATTTTCATTTGCTCGTTGAGGCACACATACATTCCTGCATGATGCTGCATGCATATGAAGGTACCTGCGCAAAGGTTGCGCATGCAAGATCGTTCCTCGCCGGGTGTATGTCGTTTTTTTTGTCCAGCTATTTGGCATGTGAGACTCTTCATTTTCGGGGGATGGTCTTCAGTTTGCCGCCTTCAGAAGGGTGGCAGTTCTCACCAGCAGGTCATATCAACATGTCATAGTATTGCTCGGTCCATCGTCAGCTGCCAGGTGCTTTGAAAGGAAGACCTGCTACCAGCCCAGCAGTCGTGGCTGGTGGTCAACTACCTGTGAGACCCAACACCAGCTCTGCATGTCTGGGCTCCCAATGCTCAACGTTGCACCCTCAGGACATGACTTTCAAGGGATCGGTCCTCATCGGTCGCAAATGGGATCATCAGGTTCAAAGGACCACAGCCTTGGGCAGCCGACGACCCTTTATAGAGTTTCTCGGGATAGAGAACGCCCAGAAGTGATTGGTTTATTGGTATAAACGATTGATATTGCATGATTTGGGCGTACCCCTGTAATGAGAAACCACCATATTGCGGACATATATATCTATATACAGTATATATGTATATATGTATTTTTATGTATTCTCTATAGGTGTATATATATATATATATATATTCATGACCCTAGCATGAGACCCCGGATCATCTGACCCCGGCAGACGGGTCAGATTGGGCAAAATTAATAAGGGGTTAATAAGGAAATGCAAGGTTCATTGGGTCTGAAAGATGTGGCTTATCCATTGCGCATGAGAACAAGATCGATATTTGCTTAATAAGGGACTAATAAGCCTGCTGGGCCAAGAGTGCCCAAACAAACCTTTAGCCACCTATCCCGGGATTCAATAAGCACCAGAAGTGGCTTAATAAGGGTTTATTAAGATCGAGTGGCATCGGCATCGTCATTTTTTTGGGTGTTCCGTGGAACCGATCATTATTGCGAACGGAAGCAACGAAGCTCACTCAAACCGTCCTACTTCTGAAGCAAAGGACAAGTCAATCACGCACTCTTTGGATCAGCTAGCCCGCAACACCTCTACGCGCGTGTGTGCTCGCGCGTGCGTGCGCGTGTGTGGGCGAGTTTGGGCGTGTGTGCCCGTGTGTGCCCGTGTGTCCGCACGTGTGCGCTTGTCTGCCCGTGTGTGTGTGCGCGTATGTGCCCATGTGTGCCTGTGTATGCGCGTGTGTGCGCATGCGTGTGCGTGTATGCGTGTGTATGTGCTCGTGTGCGCGCGTGTGTGTGCGTGTGCGCGTGTGCGTGCCTGCGCACGTGTGTGCTTGTGTGTGTGCTTGTGTGCCCGTGTGTCCGCGCGTGTGCGCTGTGTGCGGGTATGCGCGTGTGTGCTTGTGTGTGCGCGTGTCTGCACGAGCGTGTGAGCGTGTGTGCCCGTGTGTGCCCGTGTGTGCCCGTGTGTGCGCGTGTGTGCGCGTGTCTGCGCGGGTGTGCGTGTGTGTAGGTGCGCGTGCATGCGCGTGTGTGGCCGTGTGTGCCCGTGTGCGCCGTTGTGTGCCCGTGTGTGCCCGTGCGTCCACAAGCATGCGCGCGTGTGCGCTTGTGGGCGCATGTGTGAGTGTGTGTGTGTGTGTGTGCTTGTGTGTGTGCGCTTGTGCGCGCGTGTGTGCGCGTGTGTGCGCGTGTGTGCCTGTGTGTGCCCGTGTGCGCACGCGTGCACGCGTGTGTGCAAGTGTGTGCCCGTGTGTGCGCGTGTGTGCGCGTTGTGCGCGTGTGTGCGCGTGTCCGCGTGTCTGCGTGTGCTCGTGTGTGCGCATGTGCGTGCGCGCGTATGCATTTGAGATGTGTCAGACCATTGCGCATGAGAACAAGATCGATATTTGCTTAATAAGGGACTAATAAGCCTGCTGGGCCAAGAGTGCCCAAACAAACGTTTAGCCACCCATCCTTGGATTCGATAAACGCCAGAAGTGTCTTAATAAGGGTTTATTAAGATCGAATGGCATCGTCATTTTTTTGGGTGTTCCGTGGAACCGACCATTATTGCGAACGGAAGCAACGAAGCTCACTCAAACCGTCCTACTTCTGAAGCAAAGGACAAGTCAATCACGCACTCTTTGGATCAGCTAGCCCGCAACACCTCTACGCGCGTGTGTGCTCGCGCGTGCATGCGCGTGTGTGGGCAATTTGGGCGTGTGTGCCCGTGTGTGCCCGTGTGTCCGCACGTGTGCGCTTGTCTGCCCGTGTGTGTGTGCGCGTATGTGCCCATGTGTGCCTGTGTATGCGCGTGTGTGCGCATGCGTGTGCGTGTGTGTGGGCGCGTGCGTGCGCGTGTATGCGTGTGTATGTGCTCGTGTGCGCGCGTGTGTGTGCGTGTGCGCGTGTGCGTGCCTGCGCACGTGTGTGCTTGTGTGTGTGCTTGTGTGCGCGCTTGCGCGTGCGTGCGTGCGCACGTGCGTGCGCGTGTGTGGGCGTCTGTGTGCGTGTGTGCGCGCGTGTCTGCGCGAGCGTGTGTGTGTGAGCGTGTGTGCCCGTGTGTGCCCGTGCGTGCTTGTGCGTGCGAGTGTGTGCGCGCCTGCGCACGTGTGTGGGGGCGTGTGTGGGCGAGTGTGGGCGTGTGTGCCCGTGTGTGCGTGTGTGTGCGCGTGTGTGCATGTGTGTGCGCGTGTGTGCCGGTGCGTGCGCGCGTGCAAGCGCGTGCGTGCCCGTGTTTGCCCATGTGTGTGCCCGTGTGTGTGCCCGTGCGTTCGCACGCGTGCGCGCGTGTGCGCTTGTGTGCCCGTGTGTGCCCGTGTGTGCGCGTGTGTCAGCGGGTGTGGCGTCAGCGTGTGTGCCCTTGTGTGCCCGTGTGTGCGCGCGCCTGCGTGCGCGTGTGTAGGCGTGTGTGGGCGTTTGTGGGCGTGTGTGCCCGTGTGTGCCTGTGTGCCCGTGTGTGCCCGTGTGCGCACGCGTGCACGCGTGTGTCCAAGTGTGTGCCCGTGTGTGCCCCCCGTGTGTGCGCATGTGTGCGCGTGTGTGCGCGTGTGCGCGCGTATGTGCGCAGTGTGCCCGTGTGTGCATGTGTGTGCGCGTGTGTGCGCGTGCATGCCTGCGCGTGTGTGGGCGTGTGTGCCCTGGTGTGCCCGTGTGTGCGCGTGTGTGCGCGTTGTGCGCGTGTGTGCGCGTGTCTGCGTGTCTGCGTGTGCACGTGTGTGCGCGTGTGCGTGTGCGCGTGTGCACTTGAGATGCGGCAGACCAGAGAAGAAATCAAAGGAGACAATCTTTGAACGGAAGGGTTTGGCCATGGAGTTGATCTTAATAAGCGGTTGTTAAGTCTTGGTCAATGGCCCACCTGTCATTTAGATCGGTAACTTTAAAATCTTAAACATTTTGTGGTCATTTTTGTGTTATAAACCCTTTATTAAGAAGCTGTGGCACATCTTGATAGCCGACGCTTGCTTTGCAACAACCCCACACCTTTTGCGAATGGAAAAACACTAATAATCATTTATTAAGGATTTAGGGCATTATTGCACTTTCTTGCTCCTAACCTGACGCCGAACGCATCCTTATTTACTGTTTAATAAGCTCTTATTTGTGGAAAAACAAGTAAGGGTTTATTAACCTGGTATTAACCTGCTATTACCTGGTTAATAAGGCCCTCGTGCTTTTTGCAAGCCTCATTGGTTTGCCGGGGTCAGATAGTCCGGGGGTTCACAACAGCTTCTTGATATATATATATATATATATATGTATGTATGTATGTATGTATGTATGTATTTATTTGTATGAAACCAGGCTCTTCCTGAGGTTGGGGATTTTCTTCCCAGATTCAGGCTGTGGTGCCGACTCGCGGGTGATGCATGTGCCAGGGCCCCAAGTGACCCATGGGTCCGCCCAGCATTGGAGAGTACCTAGATGTGAAGGTTTTGCGCCACGCGAGTTGACGTCAGTTTTCTTCATTGCCTGAATTGTTTGCTAGCAATAAACTGAAGGATTTATGTCATTGATTTTTCAGGCATGGTCATTTGTTTATTGTTGATGGACAACATCTGACTAGTTCTTGTTAATCGTATTTCACTACATTTCTGCGTGGATTTAAAGCAGATCAGTTCGGGTGACAACGACGTTGGCTCCGCTTGATGTGGGACCTGTGAGGTTCGTTCACCGCTGAGGCCTCGAAACATTGCAATTCGCTCCAGGTTCTTGTCCTCGACTCAGCTGTGCTGCCCTATTCACACAATTCCAAGCATATTCCGAAGCATCCGGGGTGGTACATCGGAACATGATGCTTCCATTGACTGTGGGTTGCATGAATCTGAACCGCAGTTGAGAGCTGCCTCACTGGTGAAATCGTTCTTCTGAATTTTCGTGCTGAACTACCCCCAAACACAGATGATTGAAACTGGTTTTGTGATGTATGTTTTCATCCTAAGGTTAGGCAGTTTTTCCTAGTTACCTAGTTAGTGAGATGACCCTGCAACTGGATTGGTTATTGAAATGGATCGGTCCTTTAGAGGTTTTGTTACCTGGTCGGGACTTGCAAAAAACCCACGGCACCATGGGAGCCAAGCTGACTGTGCTGGCCATTGTAGTTTCGCGCTCCCTCAAAGAGGGTCATGGAGTGATGGCGCTAGAGAAGAGAAGAAGAGAATGGGAGCCAAGCTGTGGATTTTGGGAATATTGGTGGAAGCCTGTGGCTTGTTAAGACACTATTTGAATGCTTTATTGAAAGTGATATCATGGTTAGTTAATGAAGTGTTCACGAATAGTCATCACAGTACTAGCTAGTATAAAGCTGGCTATTTAGATGCGGGTGGTTGAGAACACTTTCAAATCCAGGTAAGTCCGCGTCTGACTGTCCAGGATGCAGCGGACGCCCTGCGGCCCACGGCGCGTGGTGTTGCCACCGGAGCTGCTTCAGGTGCACAGAGTGCATGCGTGGCAGGCGTTGATTTCACATCAAGCTCCAGTTTGGCCGATCTACCTATGGTTTGGTCGACTTCAGCCTGTTTGCATGGCTAGCCCACACAAGCTTCAGGTTAGGAACACTTCACTTCCCATTCATTTTGAACCTCAATGCCTGGGCTTCTCGGTGTTCTGAAGGGAAGATGCATGTGTGCGGATGCATGCTTACATGCAGGCAGACAGGCAGCCAGGCATGCACGGATGCATGCATCATACAGATTTACATAATTCATGTTAGAGATTGTTCAATCCACATGAATAAACCCCCATATTTGATGGTAGATCACCAGCTATTGAAGGTAGAACTGGAGGTTCATGAACATATGGACCTACCATTGTAGACTAATGTCCACCCTTCCACAGTGCTGGGCAGGTCGTGCGACGTGTGGAGCACGACATTGCAGGTGTGAGCGGCGGGGCTTTGCGATCCCGAAGTGGTACTCCATGGCTGTCACATCGGTGGTAGCGCAGGGTGGAATACCATAGGGTAGATGGTCAAGTGGAGTCAAGTGGCTGAATTCCGCCAAGAAATTGGTTGGTAAGCAACTCCTACCCTTGCCTTTGTAGGAACAGTAGGTAACCAACCCGAAACAACAAGGATAGAAACCAGCTGGTTACCTACTAGAATGGCAACCGGAAGCATGGGGAAAGGTAAATATTTCAACGGCTGGCTTGGACCATTCGTTTAAGGCTTGGGAGGTGAACAGCAAGGGTGCCAGAATTTGGCATTTGGCATTCAAGGGAATTTGGATCAATGCTGAACACCATCAAACTCTGCAGGCTGTCGTTTCTTCAGATCTGACTGACTGCAAACGGGGTTCCTTTCCTTTCACATAAGAAGGCAGAGGATGCAGAGGTTTGAATTTGTTCAAGCCACCAGAGATTCACATAACAGTTGAACCTGCACGTTTTCTCCGGGCCGGAGGATTTATCATTCAGATTGGGGAAGTCATACTCTTTGAATCTCCTTGCCTCTGTGGGCATATCCCAAAATGGTGTACTTCCAAACGGCTGGTTACCCTTTGCATCACTATAGCTTGTGCTGGGACTATGCCACCTGAGTGAGACAGGCATGGGGCAAACGTCCAAGTGGATCCATTGGGGTGTCCACTCTTGTTGAGGGTTTGAGGTACCTTCATTTATGTTTTTTTGCCCATTTAGAGGTTGACACTCAGAGCGATCCTCCGATCCCCAAGACTGGATGAGGAAGTTTCGCTCATATTTTTTGAGCTTAGGCTTGGACTGGTTTAAGTCAACACCCCAAGGACCCCAGTACCACGGACCTATGGTCGAAAAAAACCTCATCATGCGCGTGTGAGCAACGAGGAGCAGCTCACGAGATTACAAGATCTTGCGAACCATGCATTTCTGGTGGGTTTGTCCAAGCCAGGTAAATGATGGGTTATCTTAGTTGGTGTCTCATCAGGACCAGATGTGGTAACCACTGCTGCCGTCAGGCGAAGCGCTTACAGCCCGGTCCAAGTGACTTGACGGCTGGTGCTGACAGCGTAGTGGCGCGTCACGGGGGATCAGGCCGTGAAGCCAATCGTTTGGGACCCGCCCGGGGTAGTAGAAGTAGATATGTCCTGTGGGATGCTGTGGGTCCAGGGCCCCTGTACCCCTGGCTCGCATCCGATGACCAGTTTGTAAGGATGTGAACCATATACTATCCCTTTTTTGCTTGGTCGGGTTCTGCATCCGACCCCCAAAAAACCCAGATTGGCAGCAACTTCCGACGTTCCTTCCAGTCCTTCCAAATCTGTAAGTTGATCCTCAGGAGCTTCGGCTGCCCTGTTTTTTTCCTCCTGCTGGCAATGGGAAGCCTCATGCAGATCACATGGGCAGTGTATCCAAAGGAAGGCTGTATCTCTTTGACTATGAGGGGCACGTCATCAACTGGAACAGCCCCATCTAGCCCCCCAAAGGCCCTGTAGCCAATCATAAGCCCACCAAAGCAACTGGCTGAGAACTAGAACACGAACCAGACAAGGATAAAGCCTGAGGGGTTCCATCCTGGCCTGACGGTGGCGGCAATTTGTCCCGAAGCAAAGTGGCAAAAGTAGTGGCAAAGCGCCAGATCATTGGCTGGCATGTGATTCTAGACATTTGCAGCGATTGTGCAACTGGCATGCTGTTGTATACTGATTGATTCCCTACTCACGTGACGTTTTCGTGAGTTTCACGTGAGCATTGTTTTCACAATCAACGCTGGAGGTTGTTTGTATTCCATCCATTGCCAGGGGATGACGTGGGGCTCTCCACTGCCCCCAAATCCGCCCTTGCCCGGCTAAAACTCAGTTTTTTTGTAACTATCGAGATGCCTGATGACGACCAATAAGATGCAATTACGAATGGCATGCTGGGCTAAGCTGCAAAGCAACTAGCATGTGTGGGGTTGTGTCTAACCATCATGCCTCCCGAGTTTGATTTCTCATCACCTTCAGGTGTCTGCGGTGGTTTGGGGCCACAGGATCTCCAGAAACCCTGGGGTTCTCTTCCCATCCCTGGGGTCCACATGAAGATCCGCCACTGCAGAGTAGCGAGGTGCCTCCACACCACGAACTTCATTGGTGAGAAGTCGTTCCTGGTCGGCAGCTTCACCCTGATGATGTGCAGCGGGTCTCAATAAGAAAAGTAGCCTGTGTGAGTAGTGCACTTGGAGAGCTGGCTGCCTGGCCATTGAATTTTCAAGCAAGTTGAGGCGAGAAGACTGGGAGCCATAAACAGATAGAAACCTCGACAAGTTATGGGCCTTGCGACTCGTAACATCAGCAGATGGAATCTTTGCTCACCTGCTCACACTTTCCAAAACCCCACGTGTTTGCATCTTGGATGAATTCAATTCACCACGATGGAAGCATATCGTTCCACTGGCCATCCCGCAGAATTTTTTCTTGGTTTCCACTACGTACCAGTGTAGGACACCTCGCCTTGGTCAGACTGTCCTCGACAAACATTGTCGTTCCTGACCCAGAAGAACAATATGTAGATGGCTAGTGGTTGGTCGAATGATGACTTCTTTCACTGAACAAGGCTGTTGCTGGTCAAACTGATGGATATCGGTCGTCATGGTTGGTTTTTGTTACTTAATCGCCTGGTAGATTTTAGTTCTTGTTGGTCATTCTCGGCCCCTATACTTGACCATCATCAACCTGGGTGGATTGGTTCCACTTTCAGGCACATGGCTATCCTGCAAAATGGGCCAAGCCACGAGCGATGTTGGTTCCCTCTTTAAACCACCCAGTTTGAGTATTACCACCCGTTATTACTCACTATTGGCTGGATTTCAGCAGCTCAAATCCAGATTTAAATCCTGTCTAGATTCTTAGGTGCCTCACTACTATGAACCATAGCGAACCCCTCGTGAATGACCAAGCCCCTGCTATCCTGGACCGCTGAGGCAGATGGTTCCCATGGAGATGGTCTCAGCCCAGCCTTTGCCCAAACGCCCGGTGGCCAGTCGGATCGGCGCCTTGGCAGTGAGGCCAGGAGAGCTTGCTGGGGTATCCCATGGTGGCCCTCGGAAGCCAAGGAGCTGCCAGGGGGCAGATGGTACCTACCAGAAGTGGTCTTAGCCAGATGGTAGGTGACCATTTTTGATTTTGTCCAATGTTTCTGAGAAGATGTTTTTTTGGACCAAGCGACTGTTCTGCGGTTTTTTTTCTTGAATGTGGGGGTGGTAGGTTGCTGCTGTACTGCACTATCTATCTCTGGATCCGTGGAACAAACAGCAACGAGTATCAAACAACCATGATATATGTCTAGAAAAGAATCTTCATCACATCCATTTGTTGATTTCTCATCTCGCACTTGTCTTCCTACATGTCAGCGTATGAATGAATGAACATACAGTATAGTAAATCAACAAATGAACATATATTTCTGTATATATTCATATGTACATATGTATACATACATGCCTCCCTCTCTCTCTCTCTCTTGCAGATAAGCAGAACGAGCTCACCGAGGTAGTTTGCCCACTCCTGCTGAGAAGGATGCAGGGACGAGGGGGTTGGGATGGGACGAGATGCTGTGGGCAGCGAGGCAGGCGGCGTGTGGGCACTTATGTTGGCCAAACGCCGTCCCAAATTATGATCTCAGGAAGGCCGCCGTGATTTTGAGACACTTCCGTGGTAGGTTTTGAAGCAGCCGCAGCAACGGTCACACAGCCGGTGGCACGCCAGGAAGCTTCGCGTCAAGAATTTCCCGTGCTCACTCCAGAGCTTCGAAGTGCTGCAGCCTCAGCAGTAAGATACATAGAAGGATTGAAAACTACATGTGCATAGTAAAGTGTGCCAAGAGAGAGAGAGAGAGAGAGATGTGCATAGTGTGTTGAACTGGATGCAGACATGTGTACAGCAAAGATAGGGTTAGGAATTGAAGATGTGCAGGCTGGATATGCTGGAGCTTCCTAGCTTTCTTGTGGGAACTGAAGAGCCAACCATTGGAGGAAAAACTATTGAAAGCTTAGCTATGGCAGGGGGAGCCACTTTTATTATCCATTTATTTTTGCGACAAAGGGAAAGGTACGTCCTTCTGTTTCTCCTTGGTGACCTCGGTGGGTTTTGTTCAGGATGACTGCAGAGAGCCATGTTTTTGGATTCCTTCGGGAAGATCAAGATTTTGAGAAAAGATCATCTAGCTGTTTGTTAGGAGGGAGCTGAGGAGCCAGGGGTATATGTCTGGATATACCTATGCCCTTCCAAAGAGGAAGCCAAGTCTCACACCAAGATTCGTCTCATGCAGGAGTACCACGAGTACCCCAACCAAATGATAGTCATGGTTGGTCGACGATGGTCAACGAATCATAGCCAGTGCAAGAGTCATCCATTAGTAATGATGGCCAATGCTGGTCGGAGTAACCAAGAATAGGTGTTTCTCAAAATAAGGAGCCCCAAAATGGTTGGTTTAAAATGTTGTAAATGTTAAAGAAGACAGATGCTTTGGGTGTCCTCTATGGTGTGAGAAACCACCAGTGGTGGATGATGGTAATGACTTGGGCAGCGACCAATGGGTTGAGGACTTGAAGCAGAAACTGGACAGCCTGGTCTCGGTGTGTCGCACCGACTTCAAGGTGCCTGGGTGCCATCGGCCTGTCACAGGCCGAGATAGGTACATCATGTCCATAGATAGGTCACGGTGACGTACTCTTGGTCAGGAAGGCACACGGTAGTAAGCGACAGTAGTAGGTACTTGGATTTGCAAAGTCAAGATGAGTATCTCTGTGAAAAAGGTGCCCGCTTGGTTGCCTTGATGACTATTTTTTTGGAGGAGGTTATTACGCCTGTTGTTCGGCACACCGAGATACAACGCACGCTTGAAAGCAATAGTGAGTAAGAGGGACGATGGATGAACAAACGAGCGAGTCTCAGTCTCACTGAAAGGGTCTAATGGTATCTACTGGTCTGGCTAACAAGGGGCAACGGTGTTGCCACTGCTGACATGGTTGTTTTCCAAAACCAGCTGCTGATTGATGCGGCACAGGGTTTGGCAAGCAAGTAGTATATTGATATTGGTTGATGATGACTCAATTGACACGAGAGTTTATCCATGTTGATCCACATGTGTCGCTTTTCGATGGAACCTACGAATTCACCATGTTTCTGCCACACTCCTGGTGTTCTTTCAGCATTTTGTCAGGGGTGTTTCAGTACAGGGTGGGTTGGCTGAGGCGCATCCCAAGAGCACTCGCTTCTTTTTGCGGGAGCTCTGGGATATATGTCAGCTGCACGGGGGCCGAGTCCGGATCGCGGAAGTGTTTGGGATTTTTTTGGCGCTGATGATTCTTTCTTTTCGAAGGCCAAGGGGGGAGCTCACAGGATTTAGAGCTGCAAGTGGGCTGGTTCTCACCGATGGGATGCCCTCCTGCTGGCTTAGCAGCTTAGCACAGCTTGTTGATGACCTTGATTTTACAGTCAAGTGGTACGCCCACCTACTTCTCAGACACAGCCACGTGTGGAATGTCACTGATGCTGCTGCCTTTTTGATTGCCTGGTGTGCAGTTTCCACGCGCATCAGGCATTGCCATTGGTTGTCCCCCTTGCAGCCATGAGGTTGAAGGTGCCAGTGAGCAGCCGGCCGTACAGGACAGCAGTGACCAAAGTGGCCGTTCATGGGAGCTCCACCACTTAGCTTTGGGTGCTCCCTGACCCTGTTCTGGGACACCATGACCTCAGCTTTTGATCTGGACCGCATGTAGAATCAATCCACAGCAGGTTTGTCCCCTGAAACCATGGCACCTGACGTTGCCATGACTTGGGCTCTCAGCTATTGATATTGGCTTCATGATGCCCGTACCTCACAGCGGTGCTTCAACCGGACATCTCTTGATTTTTGGCTCTTGAGATGCCTAGAGTCTGGACTGTGAGATGGGCTGTGAGGGATGCGTTTCTTGTTGAGGTGGGGCTACAGCCGTACAAATGACACGCACACACACACAAACACACACACACACACACACGCGCATTTTAAGCGTATCAACATAGGTGACCCCCCAAATCATCCCATAGAAGCCATTTACAGTGATAAACCATCCATTCTTGGGGTCCCCCATTTTTAGAACTCCCGGTAATTACAGATGTTGGGTTAAGCATTTGCTTACATGCGATGAGATCAATTTATGAAGCTCATAGGCCCCATCCACGCACCCTTCCCTGGAGGAGAAAGCTCGCAGACGGTTTGTACCAGTTTGCTGGGCACTGAGCGATTTGAACCGCCGATGGGGTTTCTGACCGGAAAGGGCTGAAGCGGGATAGCCATGCACTAGCGCAAGCCATGCAACATGGTGTTTCAAACAGCTGACTTAGCTTTGGAAGATGCCAGCAGCACACCGGAAATGGCGAGGTTTTGGGCTTGCGAGTTCATGAGGATTGATATTGCTTGCCTTGAAGCATACCTGATGAGTACAAGACCCTTGAAGCTCAGCTTGTTGATATTCCAGTAGCTGAGGGCAGGATGCAGGAGCAGATTTCCCAGGAAAGTACAAATTTTCCCGGAGCAGAACATGCCAGGGTGGTTCATTGGAAACATGAATCTCCCTTGATTACGCTTGTTGTTGGTATGAAGCCCCCTTCATGGTCCATATGATTGTTGACTATTGATGACGATTCATATTGATAAACCACACCCAGTTGACTTTAGATGGTTTATGATCTATAGCAAGTATGGTAGGTTTGTTAATATGGATCTAACATCAGCCAGCATCAACCATCCCTTAAACAGCCATCAACTTTTCATTGACCTGTCCTGCACTGCTAGGTCACTCACATCCCCAACTTCCTCCCAGCCGATTTGGCGCCTTCGAGCTCGGAGCTGCGGGGAGACCAAAGGAGTGAGTGAAGAAGCCACCTGTCGTGATACTTACTGGTAGGCTGTTAATAGTTGTAGATTTGTATCATTCGTGTTGCTTATATTTGCTTATTGTTGATGATCTCGATTCTTGCTGTTGCTTGTTGATAGTTGATGATTGTTTCTTATCACCGACTATGAAAAATAGAGATCAACCGCTGTTGGTTGTTTGCCACTTGCTGGCTACAAGCAGGGAACCCCTGATAGTATATGACGCTTATTTGTCCCTGTGTTTTGTCTTCTTCGTCTTCTTTTCAGGGTTGTTGCCGTCGTTCTCGCTGGTCCTGGTGCTGTTGCTGTTGCTGTTGCTGCTGGTCTGGTTTTTGTTGTGGTGGTGGTGGTCATCGTCGTCCTTGCCGTGGTTGTTGCCGTCGCTGTCGCTGCCCTTGCCATGCTTGTGAATCATCATCCCAGCAGTACAGATTGTCGTACAGCAACCCTTCAAGATGCTCCGAGGGCAGAGGACTCCTTTTTGACCATGACGGCGTGCTGGGAGGGGTCATGAAGAAATCCCGGTTTGCTGGTCGGCTGTTGGTGGGCAGAATAGGGGTCAGCTTCCAAAATAGAATCAGCTTGCGGAGCACAGCGAGCAAAACCCCGCTACAGTACTGAGCACCTGATCTGAAGGCGATGGAGAGAGAGGGAATGCGCACCTGCAACGATCATTGCCTGTCATTGAGGGGGTTGGATGGGTTGCAGATAGCTTGGATTCTTACTGATCAAGATCTCGGTGGAGTGGGGGCACATGAGGGCGCACCATCGCTGCTTGCCCAGCGACAGGTCATGTTGGCTCTCGCGTCCATACCATGGGAGTTTAAGTTCAACGGGTGGTGAGCCCAGTGCAAAGGGCTGGTGGAATTCCTTGCCCAATGGCTTTGAGTGCCTAGGGTATCTAGGGTGTCAGGAGAATTTGGTGCAACTCTGCTGGAAAGTTGGGCTCAAAATTCCCGATCTTGTATTTTGAAAACGTTGTTGTCTGCATGGGCAAGGGGAAGGCTGTTCGCAGCGCTGACTTGCACTGAATCCCACCAGTGGCATCAGCCTTTCAAAGGTCAAAAGGTATCCAATGGCCCTTCTGGGTCATTGTTCTTGCAGAACCGTAGGACCAGAATACAATTTGCTGGGCGCCCATGGCGCTCATCCGAATTTGTTGGGTCATTGGTTAGGGCTCACCGCTGTCGCGACCATCTCACCGCCTCGCTTGCGGTGTCTCAGGGTGCTGTATCGCCTTTGCAACTGCTCCTCCGCCTTCGGCTCGCATCGCTGGGGCACTTGGTCGGACATGCTGCGGCCACTGCTTTGGGGTCAGTTGATGTTAGTTGGTTGGATTGGGATGCTTGGACTGCCTAAGCTTGGGTTTGGTATGCTTAGAAAAGTCTTGCTGTTAGTTGCTGGGAATCCGTATCTTTATTGAAAGGTCATGGCTGCAATTATCAGGTGGCCATGCCGTTCTTGATGTTCTTGGCGGATGCTGAGGTTGTTTGCTACCAAACGGCGGCGTCAGGCCTGATTCCTGGCCGTTTTGGCTATGCCTTTTCGGTGAAGCTCCGGTCATCTCATGGCAAAGCCTCGTGCCACGCGCCCTAGATGAAAGCCACTTCTTTCACTCCAGCACAGGCCCAGAGATCAACAATTCTGATTCCAACTTCACATAATAGAGAGGCTTCCGAAGATTATTTGGCAGCAGAATTTGGGTCCAAGAGAGAGAAGAGAGAGAGGAAAAGAGAGAGAGAGAGAGAAGCGAGAAAAAGAAGAAGAAGAAGAAGAAGAAGAAGAAGAAGAAGAAGAAGAAGAAGAAGAAGGAAGAAGAAGAAGAAGAAGAAGAAGAAGAAGCAGGAAGAAGAAGAAGAAGAAGAAGAAGAAGAAGAAGAAGAAGAAGAAGAAGAAGAAGAGAAGAAGAAGAAGAAGACGAGGAGGAGGAGGAGGAGGAGGAAGAAGAGAGAGAAGAGAGAGAAGAGAGAGACGAGAAAGAAGAGAGAAGAGAGGGAAGAGAAAGAAGAGAGAAGAGAGGGAAGAGAGAGAAGAGAGAGAGAGAGAGAGAGAGAGAGAAGAGAGAGAGAAGAGAGAACCGTAATGGGTTCAAACAAGCGCGAGCCGGGAACAGTTGACCTTTTCTGCCTCACAATTTCCCAGTTCAACAAAAATGTTGGCAAAAACCAAAAAATATGTGGACCTGTTGCCCCACTGGGTGAGGCGTTGTCCTTCAGAGTCATCTTGACTTGATGTCACACTGATTTGAGGGCTAGACTTCCTCCAGGTCAGTTTTATATTTCCAATCTCTTAATCAATTATATACCGTTGTTTAAAACATCCGCAAAAAATCCACCAAAGTCTGA
This sequence comes from Symbiodinium kawagutii, assembly GCA_009767595.1. Taxonomy (NCBI): domain Eukaryota; class Dinophyceae; order Suessiales; family Symbiodiniaceae; genus Symbiodinium; species Symbiodinium kawagutii. The sequence goes on from VSDK01027579.1 coordinate 85,324, forward strand.
GAGAACGTCATGGGCCAGTTGGCTTCTTCTTCTTCTTCGTCGCCTCATCCCATGTGCAAGAGATATCAAAAGATATAATCAAAATTAGACCAGGAAGATTCTCACTACAACTTGTTTTCATGTAGTGTAAAAGCTATTTATCAAGTGTTTATTCTGCCCCCAAAAAACCCTGGAATGGGGTGGAATGATGACTCCAGAAACCAACCTGGAGGTGAGGGACATACTGTTTGTATGATGTTTGTGGCTGGGAGTGACTCATTCCGGAACCTGTTGCTATGCAGCTGGACCTCCTATCCTAGAACCTTGCAACTGGGCTTGGGGAAGCAGCCAATGTACGGCCGTCATGATTCACCGCTGTCAGCCAGAGGGTTGCCATGGTTAATTATGCATAAATGAAATCTTGCTGGACGTTGACTAAACATTGATTGAACATTGTTAGCCTAATACCTTCTGATTACACATCGCTAGCCATTGCTTGTACCAATCAGTCATGAGCAGTAGCTAATTCTTAATCAAGCACATTGGGCAACTGGCTGACCTCGATTCACGAATCAACGAACTTCAACTAGCTTCAACTGATTCACTTCAACTATTTGAAGCATGTTTATTGATATATCTTCAACTTATTCACTTCAAATAGCTTCAAGTAGCTTCAACTAGCTTCAAGTAGCTTCAACTAGCTTCAACTAGCTTCAACTAGCTTCAAGTAGCTTCAACTAGCTTCAACTAGCTTCAACTAGCTTCAAGTAGCTTCAACTAGCTTCAACAAGCTTCAACAAGCTTCAACAAGCTTCAACAAGCTTCAACAAGCTTCAACAAGCTTCAACAAGCTTCAAC